>VWYI01017632.1:0-19041 GCA_013399455.1 Anthoscopus minutus | reverse complement strand
TTGGCAAAGACTGTCTCACATAACCTTGCTTCGTCCATGCTGTAAAATACACTTACAGAGCAGCATTACACTGGGAAAAGCATTTCTAGAATAATGATCAACAGACAGCTTTATGAAGCTGTACAGCAAATATTAGTAGGCTCTAAAAAAACCCCAACCCCTATTACTTGATTAACACCAAAAATGAAAATCAGAGCTTGCATGTAAAAATTGTGCTCCAGCCAAATTTGGCATCAGAACTTCTTTTCTCATTACCACTGAATTGTTAATGAGCTATTTTCAATGGCAAATACTGTGAACAATAAAAATGTAAAAGTCAAAACACTTTTTTATGAAATGAAATTGAAAAACAAAAATCTAGAAGGAGGGGACCAGAAGAAGAAAAGCAGATGGCCTTGTATGTGAACTTGTGTTCCTACGCAGATTACTCACAAACCACGGCAGGTTCTGGAACTGATCATCCAGAAATTAGTGGGACATTTGCAATACCATTATCTCAGACATTCTTATTTGCAATATAGCACAAGAAAGCATTTTCATTCTTTAAGAAAGCATTTTCATTCTTTAACCAGTCTTTGAATGTTATTTGCAAATAAAGAGTTAAAGAACTTTACTGCTCAGATGAAATACCTTTGAACCGACCAGTTGCTGTCTTCCAATACACTAAACCTTCATGGAGGAGTATCCTCTCTTTCCTCATCAAGTCTTGCTTCCTAAAAATGTGGCCATTTTTCAGCTTTGTATATGTTTTGTTTTCAGTTCTACAGAGAATTTCCAACAGCTTTTGCCTTTTCTCATACTCATTCACTTTCAAATCTACTGCTGCTATAACATCCTTAATTAGACGAAGGGCTTTGCACAGGTCTTTATGTTCTTCTGTTCCTTCTGTATGAAATAAAAAAATCAACAACATGACACTAGTCAGCATGTTCAAGAGAAGATATAATTCCTTACTTTTTGGAAACAATCAGCAAGATGCAAAACTTAAACTGATACATTTGTTAAGTTGAACATTGCAACTGTCTTACAGGAATTATTGGAGGTATATACATTTGTTTGACTCACCTGTCAAAAGATGACCTGTACCCTATTTAATGAATAAATATTCATTAGCCAAAACAATATGTTGACTAGTTTCTGACATATTTATAAGGTTCAAGCACTTAAAAAAAATTGTGCCTAAATAAATCATGTAGTATCTTATTTCTCTGGCTAAGCAAAGAAAAACCCCTTGAAACAGGATAGGATCACAAGCACAAAGGATTTGCATTGCATATGCAACTTTCTACAGTGCTCATTTACTGCTCGTTTGGGGGGAAATATCTGTAAGTTAATAAATGTTCTTCTAAGTTCCAGAGGGCATTCAAGCTTTGCCTGAAAAAACAGAGTAATTTACAAAACATTCCCCTATCCCTACTTAGAAAAGACTCTTCTAGAATTAATTCCAAAGGTAAAAATGTGTATCTGAGCTAGTTCACATAATTTAGTCAAGGTCTTTTCCTAAAACAAATATGCTCTTCTGGACTTCTACGGCCTACCTGGCCGGAATATCAGAAATCTTCACAACCCAGCCTTAACAAGGCCTACATAGACCAAACAGCCCTGTTTAGGTGATATTTGCCTGACCAGTAGGTATTTATGTTGCTCAGGGTGTATCTGAACAGAGCAGTGAATTTAGTCTTATATGATATTGTAGCTGTGCAAATTCTTTACGTTAGAAATGTGCTAGGATTTCAGACATGAAGCAACACTTCAGCTTTTATTCACCTTTTGAGTATTGCAATATCCTTTCAACCAGAACAGGGTATTTGGTGATTCGCTGGGTGACGAGCAAAATGCATTCAGGGATTCCTCGGCGTCGTGCCAACAGGTTACTATTTCTCAGCTGCACAGATATAAATATATACCTTAAGTAGTAAATGTATATTAAACCACCAATTGACTAATAAGAAATATGATCTAAAATCATTAGAATAAGTTAAAACAAATGCTAGGTAATCTGAGCCATCCCCATGGAACCATTACTGTGCTGAGGGATGAGGCGTACTGTAACAGGAACATGTGCGTAACACACACTGGATGCCAAAGCATTCTAAAATTTGAAAGAAAATTGTGATTTATCAGCTCACTAGTTAAGGAGGAAAAATTTTTGCCATTTTTATTAGCCATTAAAAGTGAATTACCAAATATAATTCCAAACCTAAATCTAAGTAATAGCTACATAACTTTTTCCTGAGCATTTTGTCAATAGTGCACGTGATTCCACATTAACTTACTTTAATAAAATTCTGGAACTTCTTGTTTTGTTGCAGCTCCTTGAAGAGATTAACAGCTTCTTTCTGATGGCTACAAAACTCTCCATATATTTTCTCCATTTTAGTCGCATTTTCCTCAGAAAACTGAAGAAATTAATAAGTGAATTATGTTCAACATTCTATCTGACAGGAAAGTGTATACCTTTAACTAGTGAATTTTGTATGAATAGGGAATTTTTACATTACCGGTTTATCAAGTTCTCTGAATTTCACTAACAATGCCTGTCACTACAGAATGAAAATAGGCTAGCTATTTTTAGGAGCAAGAAGAGGAACATAGGCTGGAGAGAGCACAAGCAACATCCACTGCAGTCTTGCCAGTAACAGCTAGAACATCATAACAGCATTTCCTTCACCTCCTTTCAAACACAGCCCTCTGAGGCTCATTTACTCTTGTCTGATCTCCACACTGCTTCTAGACAAGGTAATAGCTCAGGTCTTTACTTCAGTGGAGTGAAAAGAGACGGACCGAAGGTGAAAAGCTACATCTCCTTTCCACAAGGGACTGAAGTGTGAATGCCAAGCCATATAGCTATTCTTTGGCCACAGGAAGCACCTTGCAACTACCCCTTCCTTAGTGAGCAGTTTCCTGGGATGTAACATGCCAGATCATTACAAGAAATTAATGGGTATTTTCCTTTCCCATCATCACAGGTCTTCACGTCTCTGCTCAGCTGATAAAAATGTGAATCCATTGCTTCCATATTTTGCAGTCAAAAATAACAGTAGCCTTCTATTGCAACCCTGACCAAGTTCATCACTTTCCTTGTCATTCATACCACATAAGGAGAAGTACACCCCAAGTTCATCACAGTTACCTAACAATAAAGATATTTTCTGACATTGCTATTTCATACTGAAATAATCAGGGGAGGACAGGTTTTGAATTTTTTTGAGGCAACTATAACAGTCTTCTTGCCCATGGAAGTTTGGAGTAAAAAAATTGGTTAAATTTGGAACCCTAAGCACTTAAAGGATTACCAGAAGTGATGCTTCTACCTGCTGCACAAGGATGTCTCCAATTCTGCTGATGACAAAATTACGCTCGCTCCCTGCTTCACATGATTCTTGCCGTCTGTCCTTCATTCTGCAGAAGAATTGCCTGTGCAACTCCAGTAACTCATCTAAGCAGGGAAATATTCTGTCCACCATGCTGTGGTCAAGCTGCAGTTCTTCCTTCATCCCTTTCCTGAATATTTCAGACATAATGAACAGGGTATGGATGTGATGTACTTCTGTTTGCATCAGCTCTGTGGTATAAAAGAAAAGAGAATAGTGCAGTAATCACCTGAATATTTTGCACACCTTCTAAGTTAGACTTCAGTCTATCAAATAGTCATAATTCTTTTTTCTGTGTGACCCTCAAACCTAATAGATTATGTTAGTAAGAATACTTAATTTATCTGGCTCTGACACAATCCTCTCTGTATCTCACTGAACAAGGTGTGGTTGTAATTGCTTGAGATGGGAATCAGATGAGGGCCTCAGTTTCCAATTTCAACCATTCTGTGAACAGGCTAGGCATGTCTCTGATATCCATTACTATCCATTTCCTTAGTTCTAGGAGACCTTGTAATTTGTAATAAAAATTGTTCTTTGAACCTTCTTGTTGTTTTGAGTTGAAGCATTCATTCTTCTGGACATAAACCATGTAGGTTCCCTCTCTATTTGATATACCAAACTGCATTTAAACCTACAGATAGCTTTGAAATACTGACCAAATATGACATCCTGCCGCTTGATGACATCCTTTTCTTGCTTGCTACAGAACATCGGATCCACAACAAGACTCCAGGACTCTGCCTCAAACTCTTCTGCATCTGTGCAGAGATCAGTCCACTGAGACAAATCCACATCATCTATGACAAAATTTATATTTCTTTAACACCACACATATAAAGAGTAAGGGAAGTCCCTTGGCACATGCAGATCTATTCATATAGCATGGGGAACACATCGTGGAGATGAACTCTAGGTAAGACTTCTGCAAACATTGGCTCTGTCTTTACTACAGCGAAGTTCGCCAGATGCCAATAATATTACCAAGGTATTGAAGTGCTTTTGTGACAAAAGGGGAGGAGAATAGGAAAAAAATACTCTTCTTATCTCAGATTAAATCCTTTTGTAACTCTGCTTGAATAAATCTTTTAAAATTTAAAAACAATATTTGACATTTCCAATAGCAGATGTCCAGTGAGTGGTATGTACACCATCCTACAAGAATGAAAGTTCTTCAGCTTTCAGGTTTGGTCTCACACCTAGCTACAGAAAAAAGCTATTTCTATTTGCTTCATAAGGCTATGTATATATTGTAAGTGCACAGCTCACCAGCAGAAATTAGGAAATACAAGTGTTGCAGGTTTACAGTTTGCAATGGACACTGTCAACAGAGTCAAATGGATGAGTGCTAAAGTGTATTGCTGTTCTGCTTCTGCAAGGATGCAAAGTACATTTATCCCTGTTATTTTAAATGGCAACTATATACTAAAATATTCTAAAAGTTATAAAATAGATACTTACAAGGAAGAAAGGAAAAGTTCTCTTTTAGGACTAATGTGTTTGATTTCATCATTTTAATGAGGGACGCAATTGTAGTTGTCTAAAACAAGTGCTCTTGTTTGAGAAGATGAAGTATCTTCCTAAATCAGCTAAGGAGCTTTTCTGGTTTTCACCTTCCAATACCACTTTCCAATATGCAACATCTGTGCAATATTCTCACCTTCCATCATAAAAGCATCCATTGAAGAAAAGGTACCTAATGCTTGCAACATCTCTTCAGATTGTGACTTGGACCTCCTGGCGCTAGTCTCAGAGTCTTGCTCAGAGAATTGTGTACCTCTTCTACAGCAGAAATAAAAAAAATCCCACATTTATTTCATGGTTTAAATTTTCCTAGAAATGCTGAAGGATGTATTAAGCATAGTCCACTGGGATCTGCCCCTCTACCTTTCCAAACTGGCACTAGAGACACTTTTGGACAGGAGGTAGGGCTGTTGTGAGGCTTCTCTCTTTCCAAGGGACAGACCAACAGGCACAGAGAAAGAAGGATGCACTGAGGATAGCATCATGTCTCCAGGCAGGGAATCTGTGAGGCAAAGCAAAACACAAGATTTTGACAAACAATGAGCTTGTCGTTGTTTGACAGAGTATGTTATCAACAGCACACTTAACTGAGAAATGCAATGGTCACGTTGACCTACACCAGGTATAAAGAGCATCCACTTGCCAAGGTACCTGACCACAATTCTCTCTCACAGAATATAAAAATAAGCCTGTAGGCAATGTAGAATAGCCCCAGAGTGGCTAAATTTGATAAAAAAATAAAGTAAATTCATACGTGTTCAATAGGTATGCAAATACTTGTGCACAAGATAAATGACATGGACAGAACTGACGTCTTTTTATTTTTGTTTTCACTGAAAATATAGTAAATTCACACTCATTTTAGTAGAGGATGAGTTAATTCAACAGTGACCTCTCAAAAAAAATCCATTCATATTAGTTACACACACCCTTTCTTACAGATCCTGAAACAAAAATTAAAAACAGAGAAATGACATGGGAAAGTTCATGCTGTCAGTCCCATGATTTTTAATCAAGACCTATCTTAGAAATGCTAGGTTTATACCTAACTTACTTGTTACACCAACTTGGAGCTTGTTTTTATTATAGTATCTCTCCTGGGATTTCTGAAAAAAGAAGATTTTTTTTTTAAATTGCGTAGCTGATAATATACTTAACAGTAAGTCAGTAACACATTCACATACACCATCATACCAAGGGCTACAAGAAAGTGGTCCTAAATTATGATACTAATTCCTTTCAATAACCAATTTTATTATTTATTGGTAGATAATAATATTCAAAGCAGAATACTATTTGTCCTACAATACAAAACTATTAATTCTGAGTAGACTGAGTTACAACATTCTACTTTTTCTATATGAGTATTGCCTGCAAAGACTGCAAGAAAAGCGCACATTCAGGTCTTTATACTCAAAGATCAAAGCATTTGTGGTAGTACACTATCTGAAGCAAGGGTACCAGAGGCAGAACTGCTCTCCCTTCTGAAGTGAACTTTTGCAAAATCTTTACCAAAAGCCTGCTGTGCCTGGGCATATATTTCACTTCAGTGAACATTTCCTGTACTGCATTCTTGCTGAGATGAGGTGAGGGCTCTTGTCTCCTCTTGCAAATAAACTACCATCCCCAGGAACCAAAGCTGTCAGTTCAGCAGTCTTAATGCCTAAAGTTTCCCAGAAATTAGGTCAAGACCATGATGTGAAAATTATACACAAAACTAAACCCATTTGATTTATGTACGGTTTAAGGCTTGTTTGCGCTAAAGAATCAGTATGGAATCATGCTGTCCTTGGAAGCCACCATGACATAAAACCCAGCTACACCAGAAAGACATGCTCCACTAATGTGAAAAATGACCTGCATCATTGTGGCACATTTCTCTTCAAGTCTCATTTTATTTCTTGAGGGCAGCAGCCTTACACATCTGTTTTTCAAGATTATGTCTTTATTATGGTAACCTCATCACGCATGCATCCCTTCTTAACAGTTAAGGTAGTATCCATCACCTCTAGTGCTGGTTTTGCCTTGCTCTGAAGCAGCTGAACACTGGGGGCAATTGCCTAGGCAGGCAGCTGTGGAGTCTTCTCCTCCACAGATTTTCCAGAACGGCTGAAACAAACATCTGCCCAAATTGTTACCTAGAATGAGCCTGCACAAGGGTGAGGACATGGATGAGGTCACCTGCCAGAGTCCCTTCCATCTCTGCTTGCCATTATTCCAAACATATGGAATCCCCCTCAGTACACAAGGGTTCTTTCTCTCTGAGGTTTTGAGAAGCCTTTCTTTTCAATCTGTTCTGTAACCCTCCAGGCACACCATTTCACAGTCTGACCTTGAGACTCTTCAAAAGGTTGGATATTAGGAAAAAAATAATTTTACAGAAAGAGTAATAAAGTACTGGAGTGGTCTGCCCAGAGAGATGGTAGAGTCACCATTCCCGGATGTGTTTAGAAAAAGACTAGATGTGGCACTTGCTGCCATGGTTTAAGGGCATGGGTCGGACTTGATGATCTTGAAGGTCTCTTCCAACCTAGTGATTCTGTAGTTCTGTGAAAAATAGAAATACTTCTTGAAACTCATTTTCAACTCCCTACTAAAAATTATTATTCAAGCACAGTGTTTGCTCTATTGCTCACACTAGCCATTCTGTCACCCTTGCAGCCCTTCGCACACAGACACTGGGTCTGGGCAGTTTCTTTTTTTTTTGTTTTTCCCTTCATGTTTCTGGCCCCTTGGAAAGCAAGTATGCTCTAGTAAGATCAGTGTAGGAGGTTACCTTGGGGCACACAGGAGCGCACTCCTTGCAGCTTTTATGCACAATCACGCTGCAATCTGAAAGAGAAGGTATGTTTCAAAGCCTGGCACCAAGCAGGGTTCCCAGTGTGCAGAAAATGTAGTCTGAGGCTTCAATTTTCCCTTTTTCAGGTACACTTAATAAAGTAATCCTCAGGATTCTTTGATGTACAGATCCAGGCTAGAAGGAAGTTTCTGCCTAATGTGCTAGGGCTAGGAGATCGATGAGACCCTTTCTGAATCTGTTACCTCCTGTCCTTCCTCCCTCTCCCTTGTCAGCCTCAGGTCATTATATAAAGCAGGTACATCCAAATGTAGACAAGGTTTCAAACAACACACTGAACCAGGATGTCAGAACAGCATTCAGAGCGCTGTAAATTTACATGTAAAAGCCAGCATCTACTTACAAGAACACTGCAGTGACTCCTTTCCTAGGAGGGCCTTCTCACAGACTATACATGGGATAACTCCTGGGAAAGTCCCATTAGTAAAATTGTGCCTGGTTGGTTTCTCCTTATCTTTGGTATCTTTATTTTTTGTCTTCATCCCCCAAAATAGAGGCAGGAAAATAGATAAACAAACAAACAAACAAATAAATAAGGTAAAGTAACTGAATCTTAAAAGCAATAAAATAGTCTCCTACAAGACCAAATGATTCTAGAATATTTAATCCCTGTCTTGGAAGACTTGCAACAGCATACTGTACCCTTACACCTACTATGGCTGAAGCTCTAAAATCATATGGGCATTGTTCTCCTGGCATCTAGGCATCTAGGCCTGGGAGCATTACTGGGGAAGACTAGCAGAAATACATTTAGAAATCTACAAAAAGGGAAGGGACAGGAAACAAAATTCAAGAAGTGTTGTTGATTCACACAAAGGTATCAGTGCCTACATCCTTTATATGTATACAGCTCATGCCTCTGCAGATAAAGGTGCAGCTATGCAAATTTAGACAACTTGTCTTTAGATCTTAGAAGACATTAGAAACAGCGATTTTTAATGAGTCATAAAAAAATTAATAAATTCTGCCTCTTTTTCCAGTGCCCTTGTTGGCATAACTATACATACAGCTCATACTTAACTGACTGTTATGCTTTAGGAGAACACACAGACACAAGCTGCATGACCAGGCATGTATGTTCACAGTCTTGACACTCTTGAAGGTACCACCTCAGACAAACCTCTTCATATCCATGTACACTAGGATGTCCTGGGGCACAGGAGGGCATACTAGTGAGGCTGCAAAATTATTGAAAGGTCACCCGGAAAGAGCGTGTAGGCCAAGCCTGTCTTTCAAGCTGCTAATTGATGCCATTAATCTAAAATTTAGATGTCTTAGAATTAAACTACAGTGTTGTAATTTACCTTCCACAGTAGGCCTGCTTGACTGTGCAGGCCTCAAATCTCAAACTCTTTAGCACTAAGCAGTGTTTACTTATGCAGGAAGTCTCATTAACTGCAAATAAGGAAAATTCAACTAATTACATCCTAATGTAGAAGTTTACACAATTACTTTTTTAGAGCAATTCCAAGAATAGGCTCATATCTCTTAATTTTATTTAACAAAGAAGAATATTGCTTGTATGTAATTCATACATTTAAATGTTGGCTAAACAACCAAACAGAATTACTAATGACATCAAAGGAAAGCTGTTTTTTAATATGAAGGCCATTTCAGGGTAACTTACATATGTTTTCAATTTAAAAAAAGAAAAGTGAAAATAGTCTTTGTATGACTTTTGTGGTTTCGTGATAAACAATTTATCTTTACATAAAAATTTCACTTCCACCTCTAATTCATTTAATTACAGTGACATAATCATGCATAATAATATCGACATAAATCCCAAATTACCTTGCATTTATTCCGTGTGCTGGTCATCCTGTTCATCAGAAAGCTGAAAGTCCGACTCACTTTATATTTTTCAGATTCATTTTTTAAGGGTGCAACATATTTATTCCATTCCTCTTCCTGAATTCTAAAATAGAGACCAGTGAAAAAACGTTCCTTATTCCAGTGGCAACACCCCTTTAATTAACATTTAGCAGAATCTGGACAGTGCTTGTTTCACCTAACATTTACAATTACATGTAATTTGTTGTGGGTTTAACACATTGTGAAAAATTATATCCCCGTAGAAAAAGAAGCAACACTTGCCAATGAGTACTGCATACGCAATGTGTAACAAGCTTGCCTAGATTACAGTTGGTATCAAAAGCTCCTCAGCTTTTACTGCAGTGGTTTGAACATTCCTACAGTGGACAAGAGCCCCGGGAGCACACAGGAGCCCATCCCTACTTTGCACATCCCACAGGAAAGCCCCACTGCAGGATGTGTGCGGTGGGAGCAGGGTTGAGCTTGGCACATCATTTAGCCATGAGTTCACAGAAGCCATGGGCCTCCACACAACTACTCAAAGTCCACATGGAAGGCTTCTTCCCTACACGGCTCCCTAGATGGCATTCTTGCACAGACCTGCTCCCGGCTCTCCGTGACACACGGCCGTACCTTTGCTCCCGGGACTGCTCGGGCAGGCTGTACGCTCGCTCTGCAAGACACAAACAGCCACAGGGCACTCAGATTGCAAGGTCATCGGGTTTATTTGAAACCCATAATGTCCACCAAGCCATAAGCTTACCATTAAAGGTTTGCAATGTCATTTGAACATTAGAAAGGCAAAAACATACATACATTAGAAACAGCTTTTTGTAGGTTAAGACCACTTCCTACTAAGCTTTTAGTTGACAGGATCTGCCAGGACTGAGAAGGGAACTACTGAATGCCAGTCTCTGCAAACTGATTGTTTTTAAGAACAGCAAAAATTACTTCTTTTGTTTTTCCTAACAATACACACTTGAATGACTCACCCTTCATTTTGTTTTTTACGTAATTTGCTGTAAAATATCTTCATGACATTCTTCTCTTTGCGGTAACACATCTTATGCAGCTTTATCTATTACAAAAAAATTAAATCCTTCTGCATAAAGAAGAATACTATTACTCTACTGTCTAGGATGTTTAATGTGCTACAAAATTGTATATTTTACAATCCTATGATCCTCTACACAGATGACTCAAGGAGATACTTTTCATAAACTCTCTAAAAAGCAAAATAACTCAGTTGGGTTGTTTTGGAAGAATCATAGAATCACAGAATGACTGGGGTTGGAAGAGACCTTCAAGATTATTGAGTCCAACCCATGCCCTAACACCTCAACTAAATCATGGCACCAAGTTCCACATACAATCTTTTTTTAAACACATCCAGGGATGGTGACTCTACCACCTCCCTGGGCAAATCATTCCAATACTTGATTACTCTTCCTGTAAAAAACCTTTTCACATAATATCCAACCTATATTTCCCTTGGTGCAGATTAAGACTGTGTCCTCTCATTCTGTCAGTTGCTGCCTGGACAAAGAGACCAAGCCCCACCTGACTGCAGCCACCTTTCAGGGAGCTGTAGAGAGTGATGAGGTCACCTCTGAGTCTCCTTTTCTCCAGGCTAAACAGCCCCAGCTCCCTCAGCCCTTCCTCACAGGGTTTGTGTTCCCAGCCCCTCACCAGCCTCGTTGTCTCCCCTGGATGCGCTCAAGTGTCTCAAGGTCCTTCCCAAACTGAGGGGCCAGAACTGGGCACAGCACTCAAGATGTGGCCTCACCAGTGCTGAGTGCAGGGGAAGAATGACCTCCCTGCTCCTGCTGGCCACACCATTCCTGACACAGGCCAGGGGCCACTGGCCTTCTTGGCCACCAGCGCACACTGCTGGCTCGTGTTCAGTCATTTCTCAACCAGTACCCTCAGGTCCCTTTCTCCCTGGGCATTGAAAGAAAATAAGCCCAGAACTATAGAGAGCATTACCATTTTCAAATTAAAAGCCACTCCCTTCTGCAGACACTTTTAGCAAACCTATCACGGTATGGTTCAGAATGATAAGTGCTTGCCTAAGTCAAATCACCAGCCTATGTTTTCTTTGAAGTTAGATTCAGGCTTAAACACCCTTTGCTGAATCAGCATCTCTTCAGACAAATGTAGACATCAGGTTAGCAAGAGCCAGAATATTTACCAAAGAATCAGCAAAACAAAAAGTGCATTTCAGTTGGTTGTCAGGCACAACCTGTACCACAGGATGTTTCTGTAAGAAACCAAATCTGTGTATCCATGGGAGAAGAAGACAGCTTCATGCAAAACAGCACCATGGAGCTGAGACACTGACAGAATGTAAGGGCCTTGAGGAGGAACATACCACTGTTCATGAGCACACTGTCTAAAAAGCAGGTACAAATTCTTTACTGATACAGCCTGGCAGTACCCTCCAATAAAAGCAGGTAGTATGTTTTAAACCTGAGCATATTGCAGGTGTATTTTAAGTGATGTGAGCTGTATGAAAAGTGCAGTGTATGTATCTCACACTTTGCATGGTTTTCAAATATAAACCCATACCTTCACTGAGAAAAGTGTGTGTTGTCTTCTAAATATGAAATGATGTATCTGGAAATACAGTATGTCAGAAACAAGTCATAAAAAATTACAAGCTTCTTGCAGAGATATCTCTGACTCCATTTGATGAAGTGAGTGGGTTTTGCTTCCCAGTCTGTAGATATCACAGCCCACTTGTGTTTCAGAGATTCCCTAGGATCTGTGGGAAGCTGGAACCATCTGTCCTCTTTGATGCTTCTTCTGAGTCATCCTGAGCTTCCTCCTGGTCTCTGCCAGACACTTAGCAGGAGGCTAGGGTAAGGATCTTCCAAAAAGAGGATTACTGCCCTTGTCTGCATTCATTTTTGTGGCTATTGTTCTCTCAGTTTGTATGCCCTCTCAAGGCTGCCTGAAGAAGGCAGGTATTGCATAATGCAAAACCAGAGAACTGACCTCCATTTGAATCCTTAGCTGCTATGTCCCGAGGAACACGAGGTCTTCCTACCAAACCTTTGGGTGAGGAGCAGGAATAGGAGCGTGACCGAATCCCAAACACTGTGTATTCCTAGGAGAAATTACAGCAAATGAAACTTTGTGTCATTTTGAAATGCACTGGCAATAGAAACAAAACAAATCAGGGACAGCTGACCATGCACATAGATTTTCTTGGCTTCAAGTTGAATTTTTGACAGCTTCATGTGAATATTTAGGAAGTCTGTCACACTTCCACCATAATAAATTTTTGTATGCTACAGGAAATAAATGGTGGGTCAGATTATGAGACTAAAAAAAGGTTACATTCTTCTCCCATTTGGTGACAAGTTACATCCACACAGTATTGTTGGCCATTATTTCTGATGATCAAGCTATCTTCTTTTACCAATAAAGGGATTAATCTTAGTACTTTAATACTCCAAGAACATTTCATGGAGACTTTGGCCATGCCTTGGTAATTACTGATGTTAGAGTTTCCAGAGAAAGGAGTTGACCACTTTCTCTTTTCTTTACGCTGTTTTTTGCTTTTTTCATCATCATTATTGTATTTGAAAACATTTTTCAGTTACCAAACATCTCAACAGTAAGACTAGAAAGGAAATCCCCTAATTTTTGCTACATCATCTACACTTCAATAGAGACTATTCCTAAAACTCCTGTAAAGTGCTTGCCTTCTTGTTTTTAAAGTAAACCTATCATAATTCATGTTTGTGCTGAACTCTTTTTCTCCCTTCATGTTTGTGCTGAACTCTTTTTCTCCCTTTGTGTAATCATTTGCTGAAGGCTAGATAAAATTCTACAGTGGCAACAAGTGTATCTAAAAAATCATAAAGAATCTCTGCAAACAAGAAATAACTCTATGTATGTGACTGAAGATCTCAGAAATGGCACCACAGTCTAGTGAAAATTAATGTAGAACAGGATACTTCTGAAAGCCATAATGAAGATATTTACGTCTTGGACACCCCAACTGAATTTCCCTGTGTTTAGAAATTGTTTTAAAACAGGCAGCAGGCCAGCTTTATACTTTACAAAGCATTACTCTTTCATTTAACTAGAGCTGGTTAAACATTTTCTCACTAAATATATTTTGGTTAAAAAATGCTGATTCACTGGACCTGAAACATTTCCTTTGAAATACTTTTGATAAATGACGTGGTTTTTAAAGTTAAGGCAAATCTCTGATGGGCACTTACTTTCCATGGCTGCGGCCCAGCCCAGACACACACAGGGAGTTCCAGCTTCACAACTCAGTGTGTGTGGTCTCTACAGAGAACAGCCCTCTGCCAATTAGGAACTCATCTTTCCCCTTCAGGTTCAGATGTTTCTCACATAGTTTCAGTGATTTATTTAAGAGGAAAACAATTCGAATTAAGATGGGATCAAATACCTTGGGCTGAAGACTGGTAGGTAAGTCCAGTCCATCTCTGCTAGAAGCCATGGTCTCTGAAGAGCTGAGGGGAGGGTAGTGAACATGGGATCTGTCCGACACACCTCCACTTCCCTTGTCTACTTCAAGGTCATCAAGACTTGAACTGAGGAAGACAACAAGGTCTTTAACTTCCCTGAATTCCTCATAGCAATTTACTTCAACTTTAATGCAACAAGTAAAGATACAGCTGAATCCTCTGAATAATGACAGCCCAAACCAGCATGATTATGTCAGGTAAAACATGCCCTGGGGCCTCTCTCAGGTCTGCAGTCACCTGGTCGAGGTACTCAGTTTCTCCATCCAGGACCCCTCTGATGCAGTCTCGTGGATCTGCAGTGCAGATATCTGCATCACCCACGACCACACACACCCCCACCATAGCCAGGCACCTCTGGATCGTAACTTCTAGACACATGTTCAGCATCTCCCGAAAAATGAGCCTGTGTTCCACACATAAACCTGTCTTGCTACAAAGGTGATAAGAACTGAGAGACAACAAGCAGAACCGATAGGACTACCTCAGATTACAGTATGAAGTTATGTGGGTATAGGCGGATATTATGAGTGTGTGCACATATTTGGAAGATACGACATGGCTGTTCACAGATATATTTTTATCTACATCTGTGACTTCATTACAGAAGATGGAAGAGAAAAACACCAAGAAGAGATCAAAAAAGGTCTTGAGATAGTTTATAAGGTTTAGTCAAAAAGTTAAAAAGATAAACATTTAAAAACATAGAGAGCAGCAGGCTGAAAGATCTCCGGCTAAATCAGTATGTCAAACACATGTAGAGTAATTTACTGGGAAGGGTTCTTGAGCAGGAGAGTGCACTAAGGTTGCTCAGCAATATCAGAGTTTTCCAGGATGAATCCTGTTAGCTTCAAGAGCAAGTTCATGGTCCCTGCATCAGAGTGACTGGAAGGAATGGTTGACTGCTTGCAATAACATTCCAGCCTTACAACATAAAACTTTAAATTATGTGTGGTATTTCTAAATAGCCAGAGTTCCTACCAGGGATAACAGCACAAAAATTCCTTCACACACCACTACTTTTTTGAAGCACAAATCTATCACTAGTGTCTGAAACTACTTCCTTATAACAATTCTAGAGACAATATTTGGCAAAGTTTCTGAATAACAGCCCACATGATTTGTCAGAAAAAAAGTCATCAGTTACTGTCACATGTTGAAATTGAAAAAGCAATACATGTCTATGTCAACACACAAGTATCTATCACTTACTGTGGTGTCTCCAGGGAACTTTTCTGACATAAAAAGCTGGTTTAAAAATAGAATTACACACTACTAATCTTATTTTATGTGTAATATTTGGATCACTTACACATGTCATATGACATATTAAGACAAATCACATCTCTGAAAATTTATATACACTCCTAAGGTTTTCATACAGGCACCAAATCAAGGTCCTAAAAACGGTGGGACTGTCTGAAAATATATAGGATAAAAATGTTTCTGACTAGAGGCACGGGAAGATTATAGTATTCTATATTACATTCCTATAGTTAGCAAGAAAACAAACAAAAAACCAAAAACACCAAAACAAAGGATTGTGAAAGAAAAACTCTGTCTGACATTTATTGTATTATCTGTGTTAAAGATTCCTCCTAGTGGGGCTTCACAGTTGCATAAGAAACTCAAAATTAAGGTAGAGAAAATGTTATTGCACACTTTAAACAATAATTGGTTGAATAATTCTCTTCCTTACTGTTTTTCCATAGATCTGATACTCTACCTCCAACTAATCCTAATACCCTTCAAAGGTGGGATTTCCTTCTGCATAAGAAGATATTCAGATAAGCAATAAAACCTTCTCATCAAGAAAATTTATTGTTATATTGTTGGATTTTAAAATTAATTGTTAAGAATCTATTTTTAATATCCAAAATTGTAGTTCCATTTTCTGAGCTCACTGCATTTCTGAAGCCATTTGGAGGAAAGACTTCAGATAAATGGTAGCAAACCTTGTGTACCAGCAACAGAAAAGAAAATAGTCCAACCTGTCATAAACAGAAGCTACACTCTGCCCTGCATCTTTTGAGATATGAAATACCTACACAATCAGGAATAACTCAGTCTTTCTATAGGCCAATTTAAAGAGTTGAAAGATTCCCAAAGACTTCAACAGATTTTGGATTATTTTCTTAATGTAAATAAACTGAGGAGAACCACAGTGAATTTCGGTTATCTGCCAAAAATGCCACAATGGCAGTGACAGTGAAGAGCTGTTTGTTTTTTTTTATTTTGAAGAGTATTTGCACACAAGAAATAAAAGTATAAAAGTATCCACTTGCATTCAAAATACATTCACTAAGACATTTTTATGTGTTAAAAATGTCTTCACAGCTATTTTATGAAAAAAGATTATTAGGACAATAAATATTAGTGAAGAAAAACAGAGTTTTCTCCCCAATAATACTATTTTTTACTCCAGATTCTGCTTCATCTTTTTAAACAAAAGTTTAGAAGTGGTTATAAATAATCCTTATTCTGGCCATTGTGTCAAGTCAGTTCCATACCTTCTTCTTTTCATGTCAGCATAAAGTTGGCCCCGATCCTTAATAAATCCATGGGCCTTGAATGGAAGATATGAATCTGCTACATATGGATGAGAAGGTGAAATGTCAAGTCTTAATCCTGTGTTTTCTTCTTTTTCTACTGGCCTTTGATTTTCTTCATTTGGGTGATACATAAATTGATCATTCCCCTCAAGGGAGGAAGATGAAGAGCTCTTAGCCATTGGGATAGAGTTGGTGGGATTCAGACACATTTCACTGCTGACACCATCTCCATGAATGTGGTTAGTCTTTAAGTCTCCAGCCTGCAGGTAAAAAATGAGTACTGGTAAGAGGCAACAACAAGACATATTGTCAGGAGACAAGGACCTGAGAAGTTTGCCATTTTATTTATGGTTCTATGTTTTATGGGTTTTTTTCCCTACTACTTTCCATACCACATGAATTTAAGGCAATTTATATGACTAAGAGATTCTAGACTTTGTATTACTTTCCTCCCCTAATTAGAGCAGAAATTAATTGGTATTTCCACATCTATTGAATTTCTCACTTATATTTATACCTTTTATTAAATGTACTAATATCTTTATTTATAGATTTTATTAAAAATTACCCTTGAGTTGAGCAAAAAATATGCATAATACATTAGTATAAGAGACATATGGAAGAGAATTCAAACATTGTGCGATTTAATTTGGAAAAAACAGCCTATATATCATGCACTTTGAATTTTTCAGCACCAGTTTCCTAAGCTTTGAGATAAATACACATGACCTGGCACAGAGTTTCTCAATGGGAGGAAGGGAAAGGACTCTTATTTTTGCCATTAAGCAATTCAGGGTCTGAAGAACCTCTCCTTTTGCAGAAAGACAGGAATGCATTTGGGAATTCTATTTTGTCAGGTAGAGAGCTCAGGATTTAGACCCTAGTCACAAATAATTCTTTGAATTTCCTGTTGACTCTGCAGAAGATACTAAAATACAGTTCACATACTGTAGAAGATACTAAAATGACAGTTAGTCATTTACCTAGAGGCAACAGTCATGTAATTAGATACTGAATAATACTGAAAAGTCACATTGCCAGTTAAAACACTCAATCTCCAAAAAGCACCTGTATAAAAGCAAGAATAAAGGAAGGATTGCAAGCATATCCAAAGCCCTGGTCTTTCTGATCGCTGACTTCCTCTTTTCCAGTTCTTCTTGAGATGTGCTTTCATCCCCACCTTAATTATGTTTCTCTTAGTAAAAGACAGGAAGAACTGCCGGCATTTTTACAGCAGCCCACATTTGCATTCAAAGATACAGTGCATGCAAGTCTGGAAATACTTTTGTTGCTCTGTGCACATGACATGCAGGAGGTAAAATGCTTTTCCCAGATCTTATGCAGCTGCTCCTTCCTGAAAAGTTACTCCTGTCTGGGCAGTGTTCCTCCTCAGCACCGGAGGGACCTTCTCCAGCAGCCACTCTGGCTCCTACTGAGTGGTGCTTAAGGGAGAATTCGGCCCTAACCAGCTATTTCAGAAAGTAGAATGTGGCCACATACTGAGCAAAGGCTAGCAACCCAAGCTGAAGTCCCCCTGAGCAATACACCTGGGTAACATCTCCATATCTCCATCTGTAATGGAGATGCAGTTCTGCAGTTCTATCCTTCCAATCTCAATATTGTTCAAATCAAGAGTTCAAAGACTGTGCTTTATAGTCCCCTGATCACTGCTCACTCATGGGTCATTATTACACACATTCATCTGTAATACATATTACATCTCTTCAGTGCATTTTGAATACACTCAGCCTCTGACTTAAGCTTCCATTTCAGCTGTCACATGAACTGGACCTGCAGTAAATGCAGTGGCTGAAGTGATCCAGGGAATGGGATAGGGACAGGCAGGAGGCAAAGAAAGAGGGGGAAAAAATCACAGTTGCAAAATCTCATACTTCTAACACTATCTGATAATTTCTTACTCCTATATTGCAACTTTCAGGCAAGGAAGAGCCCAAAGCAAGTTACAAATAAATAAATAAATCACTTAAAGCATCACTAAAAAATAATTACACACCACCAGAATCTGGCATCTGTTTAGCTAGACCCAGCCACCACACACATGTTGTGACTAGTCAGACTCATGCCCCTGGCCTAAATTATGGCATCTGAGTGTGACCATGGGGAAAAGATTCTAGGTGCAAATTTTACAGTGATGTAAAATATAATTTGGTGTGGATGCTTTAGGTCATCTCCAGTGTTGATGACAAATCAGCAACGGGAATACTAGTCAGGATCTCCAATATCAGAATGTTCAGTGACAGCTGTAGGACACCAACTTCACCTTTTCACCAGTATCTTGTTTTTGTTGAGCCTGTAAGTTTCACTGTGAGCTTATAATTAAATTCTGAAATTATGCAGCAAATTTGTCTGTACTGTGAATGTACACAGACTTCAGAAATCTGAAGTGCACACCA
>VWYI01017631.1:157544-203385 GCA_013399455.1 Anthoscopus minutus | reverse complement strand
ACATTTTTGCAATAATTGTGGTAGTTGAATAATTTATGTCCATTTAAACAGAATTGCATTTAGCACTGATGTTTACTGAAAATATTTTTTTGTTTAGTGTAAAAAGGTGAAAACAAAACTGGTTTAGAAGTACAGAGAGGCCTGCAAGCATGAGATTATTGTTGTGGCTGTGCCAACTGCCAGATTTCAAACTACTACTAATAGACCTCTTTAACTTATAGAATGTATTGGTAGATTCCAATCAAACAGAAGTTACTAGAGATGGAGCTAGAGCTGGCTGAACCATCTCAGCTGGCCTCAATAAAAGCTCCTAGTAAGGCTTTAGTAAGAAGCCTTCAATTTAAGCAGTGTCCTGTTGATTTTCATGCTTTTAGAAAACCAAAAGAGAACAGATGTAGAGTTGCTCAAAGTGGGTGGGTGCTGTGTCTTTTCCATGCTGACCCTTGGAAGGCCAGGCACAATTAACATCTCTGTGTCCATGTTGTGCCAATGTTCTGCAAACATCTCAGCTTCTCACCAGTCATGAAGAAATGACCTCCAGCCACTTAAGGGGTTTGTTTCATATTGTGTATTTCACACTCTTCTCTTTTAGATAGAAACACCAGTTTAGAAGGAGGAATTCTAAATCCCCAGGAGCTCTGACTACACAAAATTTGAGAGTTTACTATGCCTATGTGTGCTGGGCCTGGGAATGTGCTTGTGTTCATTTTATCATACCAGTTTTTGCATTCAGCTGTAGGAAATTATACTGATTTTCAGCAGTAGAATTCCATTGCTACTTCCAAGTTGCAAGGAAGATCAGCATACATCCACTTGGGTTTATTCTGATAAATATTTACTGAAGATTGAATTCTACCAAAATGCCACTAGGATTTTGCTCTAAATAAAAATTATGTCATTGGACTTGTGGCCTCTATTGCCATGATCTGTGATCTGTCAATCCCAGATGCTCATTCCCATGCAGTGGCTACAGATTGCATGGTTGAGCTGGTTTAATCCAAAACTAGGATGTCTCTACCAGTGAGTGATTGGCCTAGAGGCATGAAGTGACAGGACAGTACTTCAAATTTAATTTACTTAAGTGATGTTGCTGGTCTTTCTAGAGTGGTCACCTCTGTGGGACATTGATTTTGTAAGCTAAATGCACATTTCTCAGTGTATAATAATCACTATCCCCTTAAGCCCCATAGGGCGACATAAATCTACTTAAAAAAAATTCTGTAGTGACATGTCCATGCAAATGATAGTTTAAATTCCTATAGTAAAAACACCATCGACCTTCCAAGTTTCAGTTATTGAAAAAAACACCAATATATCATGTCTGTAGTAAAAAAAGTTGTACTTTTGTAATTATCCCTCATGAGCATAAAAAAATTTAAGGAAATGAAAATATTCTCCGTTTTGAAATTTCTGTTTTACCCTCAAAGTACTTAAAAAATGAAAGCGAAATGCAATCTTGTGACCCAGATGTTGAAGTGAATAATTATACAGGACACAGACAGCAAGTTTAAAGTACCAGGCTGAAAATGTACTAACATGATTTTGTAATCCTAAGCACCAATCAAACAGTCCTGGAGTCCCAGCTGTGGAAGATAAGGCCTCCTGCCATCAACAAGAGATGGATTTTATCCTACCTTTGCTCTTCCACTTGCCTGGGAGATTCAGCTCACTGCTCAGCAGGACTAAGGATAGGGATAAAGGATTTCTCTCTTTGCTTGGCTTTGACGTTTCCTCCTTCTGCGAGGATCATGATCAACTGTGTGTTCCAATCTTAAATTCACCTGGGGATCTACTCCATGGATTTGCTGAGCAGCTAAAAGCATGATGAGGACACACTGCCCCATGTTCCTGCATATACCTTTACCCTAAGCAAAAGAAGAGGAACAAGGGTGGTCAATGAGGTTGGTTGCTTCCTTCTGATGAGTCCAAGGTCTATTGAGAATTGAGCAGGAAAGATCCCCTTTTCACTTCAATCAGGGTCTCTCTCTCTTCTTCCCTCCTTCCCTGCTTCTCTCCAGAGATTTTCAGGCTGCTGGGAATATAATTTATTGCTTCTCTGGCGAAGCACCATTCCCAAGGGGACAAAGAATGGCATTCTGACACACTGGCATTTGGGTATCCCTTTCTCTTCTGCAAGACGACTGTATAGCCCAGTAGAACAAAATATGTATGTGTAAATACGTATTTGAATCCATTGAATAGTTGATAGCTATGTAAATTGTATGCTCTACGTCTTTTCTCAGGTATAAAAATTATGTGCTTTTACAAGTTTGGGAGTATCTGCGTTTTCTGTTGCATTTGAGGTGCTATGTAAACATTATCCTGTAAAAATGCTTCTACCTAGAATTATGCCTGGCACCAATTTACATTGTAATATTACTGACACTGCCATTTAATTTGCCTACTTGCTATGGTCTAAATGTAGGTAATTTGCAAACTTTTAACAATGTTCAGCTTTACTAAATGGTAGGGAGAACTGCAATTACACTTAAAATGCACTGGTGCACTATGTGTCAGCAAAAAAGGACCTACAAAAGACATAATTACAATGTAATTGCCCACAAGTTCATGAAGTAAACATACATTATTAGAAGGCACTCATCTATTCAATTTAAGTGACATTACAGATAACATATTGCATAAATAGGAAGCCATTTTGAGACTAGTTAGTATAATAATAGGAGTTGAAATTAAAATGTGGTATATGTATTCCTAAAAGCACTTCAAGCTTAGCATCTGCTCTACAGTGCCTTGCATCATGCTCCATTTCCAGTTTTAAACATTTGAATATTCCTCAAGGATATGCACCAATAAATAATGACACTATAAGGTATCTCCTTGAAAAAACACTTTCAAACAAATGTTTAGACTGCCTAAGGCAATTCTTATCCAAGAAAAACCTAAGAAGAAAATGGTTAGAGGCAACAGGGAAAAATTTCAGGGGTTATTTTTGGTGAGTAAAAATGTTCAAAATTATGCAAAATTTAAGCTCCATTTCAGTTTTGGTCATTTGATGAAACGTGGGTCATTTGATGGGTACGTATGGGAATCACAGTTCGCACCACAAGGAGGATCTAGGATGTCTGAAAACTTTCATCCTAGTTGCACATTTTAAAGACTTTGGCTTTGTACCTTTCTAATGAGTAGCAGCTGAATATGTATGTAGATTAGATTAGGTCCCTGGAAGGTGATGATCCCTTTGGATCACATCCTCTCTGGACTGTCCTCTTCTTTCTGACAATTTCTAGAATAGGCTTTGCAAGAATTCAGGGCAAATAACTGGCTTATTCTCACAGAAGCTCTGGAAAACATATTCCTCACATGATGGCACCATATCTTCCTGAATAATTTTTTTGGTTTTCCAGCTTGCTAACAAAGTAATGTGTTTATCCCAAGTTCCCTGTCCTTGATGAAAGGTCAGGCTCTGTCTCAGCAAAGAAGTAGATCCAGAATTGTGAATTTGGGGCCTGTAAAATAACCAAAAGTAAAGATCTTCCCTTTGATTAAACATGTGCTCTTAAGGTCTTAATTAGTGTAAAAAAAACATTTAAACAAACAAAAAAATCCTGTTAAGCTCTTGTGTACTGTGCTCTCCCACTGGAAAACACAGTGCAGTTGGAAAGTCTGGCAAATATCTTAGGGCTGTTGGAGCCCCATATTTAATGTTTTGCTTTTTTTGTATGACCTTACAAGCAGTCTGACAGTGTAGATCCAGAGTAGATTGTTTACTTTTAATTTGCTCATAACAATCTTCTTTGCCAACTTTTACAAACAACAATGATATCATAGATTTTCACTTGGGATTCCACACTGTTGAACACGCTCACTTTTTATTTCTCTTTCACCTCTTTCATTAGAAAAATATAATGGTGAATCACAAACTTGTTAAGTATTTCCTTTAGGATAACATTGTCTGATACTTGATATTGTACCAAGACTCAACCTAAATTGTTTTAATTCCTTGTACCTGCTGTGTAGTTAGATGAGATCAACTAGACAGACCTTTCCCATTGGTTAAAGGTCAAAAATAGCCTAAAGACATGTTGTTTACAGCACATCATATTGAGAAATATACTTTTCATAGAAGGTATAACCATATTTTCATTTACAGTGATAAAAAAGCTTAAACTGGTCTGTGGATATAACTACAGATGATTATTTTTAATCACAAATCTATTTTTAAGAAAACATAGGAGAACAAAATTCGCCAGAGAATAGTCTCATTATTATTTTACCATAATTATTACAGATTATATAAAATGTTTTTCTATTTTTCCAGCATTTGAGTACCTTTGAGAAACTCCAGACACTTCAAAGTGTCATATTCTGTTGACATTTATATAACTATAAATAACTTTAGTGATGTCTGCCTTCTGCAAAATTGCAAAGTCCCTGATGGCTAAAGGTATAACTAATATTGTCGGGTTTTCTCATTTTAATTATTGTTAGATGTCAAGATGGAATCTAATCAGTTTATTTAAACTTTTCCAATTATTTCATCCTTGCAAAGAAGAATCAAATTATTAACAAAATTTTAATGCTTTGCAAAGTTGTTTTTTTTAGTGTCTTGTCATCTTTTTCAACAGAACTGAATGAAAAACAAATTGAGTCCATCTTTGCAAAGGGTATGAGCTATGAATTTTTAAGAAGTCAGTTTCAAAGAAAAGAGCAAGATATGTAGAGGCTGGGCTGGGATTTTGTGGGATGATAGCTTAAATTTTACACTCCTCTATAGTAGTTGAGATTCAGTGGTCACCAAAATGTTGATATCATCATATTTTCAGGAAGTGATATTGCTTTTTTTGTTTTTAGGAAAAGTTTTCAAAATTCTTTGCTAACTTGTATAAACTTGCCAAAAATGCACAGCAAGCATTTTTTATTTGAGTTTGTATTTAGCATACAGAGCTTCCTAGGAAAATATTTATTCCTATGATACTTTCTGCTAAAGAGAAACAGTACAAGTTTTTCATCTTTTATACTGGACCTCAGAATCTCTGTATTTCACTTCAAAATGGTTTATATGGAACTACTAAAAAAGAATTCAGAGTTTCCTTGAAGTACTTAGGCTGGAAAATCACTTTTTAATTGAGCTGAAATGCTTAACATGGTTGTTGAAAAATTCTAAGCAAGCCAGGAATATTTTGTATTTCAGAATTCATGATCATTGGTTGATGACTACTCAGTTAAGCTGGCCTTTCTTTCTTATGGAAGAACCAAGAAAGGCTCCAGACTTAGATGCAACCATTATTTCTTTAAAACTGGGGATTTTACAAACCTTAATTTAAGGAGTGTTCTTACATTAACTAGAGTTTATAGAAGCAGTGGAAGTTGTTCCCATGCCATGATTTGAAGGGACCTGGATTTAGAAGCCTACACAAACATCTCCAGGAAAAGATTCATCAAAGTTAAATTATTACAGGGTTTCTTTACAGTGAAAAGGGCTGCAAGAAGACATATCAAACTGTGAATAACTAACAGACTGATTGTTATTTGTGTAAAATATGAATAATATGATAATTTTGTAGTATGTAGTAGATGGTAAGACAATTATGAGCCTGTCAGAGTAAAAACAAAGCAACCCTATAAAGTCCAAATGTAATTTTTGAGGTAAGACAGGACATGAATTTTCCATAGAGATTTTGTCTTGTGGTGTTGACATCCTCCCAAGAGTCATATCTGTTCACACAAGTCAGGTCTGAGAAGAGGGAATAATATTTTCAAGATTACATGGCTTGACATTGTCAGAAGACTAGAGAGGGAGGATGTGGTAATTCTGTAATTTGCAACATTAGTTAATTAAAGCGCTGAAGAGAAGGGAAAAGCCACAAAATTGTGATGAAGAATGACTTTCAGATATTTGTGGTGGCAAATTCCCAGAGTTTTCAGAAAAGATATGTGCTCCAGCCTTGTACTTGCCTGAGTGGTAGTATCAAGTCCAATGATATCCAACCAGTGACTGACAAAACATAATTTAATGCTGATTTTTGAGGTGCTTTGGCAAATCATGATTTGCTGATGTTAAGATGCATTTGTTGGTACTGGAAACTACACTTGTCTCTAGATGTGAAACCAAAGTAATTTGTAATGTCAGCATTTTTGAATATTCTTGATGATATCTTAAATTCATAACTATGCTTCATCATTCTCCGTTTACTTCTTCAATATTTGTTTACCAAAAAATTTGGTACAAATTTTAAAAGAGTACTTCAATGAAATGAGTTTATCTTAAACATTTAGCAAATGGAGAGTATATGGCTAACATGGACAGCAGAGTCCATGTTTGTATTTTATATGACAAGAGCACTGACTTGGTAATTAAGTAAATATTGTAATAAGTATGGCTTTGACATCCACTTGAAGGTTATAACTCCCCAGGGAACAGATGCTTAATTTGCGGCCGTGATAATAACAACCTAATGAACCTCCCATCTTACTGGACAGCTTAATAAACTTCAAAGAAAACAAAACAAGAATCTATGAGTAAAAGTACATCCTTAGCTTTTCATTAAGCAAAATGAGCATGAGTCAAGGCCCAGCATGGCTTCCAAAGTTAAAGCTACCAGCTACAAAGCAAATGTATGCAGAGAAATGTACAACAAAAGACATAGCTTTTAAACCTCCAGTTGAGTTTCCATAAATGTTGCTTACAAAAGCTACCATTCTCTATGTTAACAAAAAGTTGTGGATATGTTCTTCACTAAATCCTCTTTTCTCATATAATCCACCTTGTGCACTTTATCTCAAGTGTGTTTTATCTGATCTAATCCTGGGCTCATTCATTCTAAGATAGAAGCAACAGGATTATTTCACACTTAAACTAGGCCCAATCTTTCTGTGGGTCTATAAGAGGACACCTGGGTAATGAGAAATTATCTGTGGAACAAAAGATTAAGCAGGTGCTGAGGGAAAAATGTTCCTTAAAATACAGCAATTTTTAAGGAAAAGATAAAACATTTTTATTCAGAAAAAATGTTCATAGAAGGCACTACATTTTTTAAAGGCATGAGATTACACCATTAGAACCAATGTTACTTGGCACAAGATTTATTCGGAAAAAAAAAAAAAATCTTTTTCAGATTGGCATTGATTTTCCTGGAGTTAATTTGGATTTTAATGGCTGTAAAGTGGACAGTATACAGGATATAACAGAATATTAGTTTTAACCAGGTCAAAGAGGCCAGTCATATCCAGTCACAGCTCCTCCCTTGTTCTACCAGAACTTATTCTAACACACTTGCAGTTAGGAGGAGGAGGAGGAGGAGGAGGAGGGAAGTTTCTTGGCTCAGTAAATTTACTCCTTTTTTTTTTCTTTGCAGTAGTAGGCAAGACAATTCAGACATAAAAAATAAAACCCTCTTTTCCACCCTCAACCCTCTAAAATAGGGACATGGATTAGTACAAACCAAGTTCAGTCTCCTTTACTTGACCTATCCATATCTATAGCTAAATCAATCTCTGTTCATTCCCATTAGATTTTAGACACCACAGGAGCACCTCAAATATTGTCTTCCATTTGTTTCCGGTGTATAACAGACTCTTGTTATGAAGGTGTGAAGGCAGAGGAAAGAATTACTGGTTTAAAACAGTGGAGCAGTTCCTCAGAAGTCGTAAACTGATAAAATAAATAATTATTTCCCAATTTTTCTCTTCTTCCCTGCTGTCATCAGCCTCCTCATGGACCATTGTACAACAGCAGAGATTTCATCCCTTAATTCCACAAGCCCAGTGGGACCACGGACTGACGACTTGACTTTCTGCCTGGTGGTCTTTCGAGTTTTCTTCTCTCCAAAGAAATACAACAGAAGCACATATGTAAATAATTTCACAGGATTGAAATGAATACATTAGTGAATTACTACACTAGAGACTGGAAACAGATATATACTGGGGGAAAAAAAATGACACACCAAAGAGTGGTGAAAGTTATCTAAATCCTCAGGACTCAGACTAACCTGCTCTGCTGGCTAATAGGGAAGAAATGTAGTGGGTTCTCATACAGCTGTGTGGTAGAAGTTTATTTATTTTTTCTTTTGTAATATACATTGTTACATGAATTTGTTTACAGAACAAAAGATGAAATGGTTCAATGCATGCAAGAATATTTTGGTCTGTGTCTTGCTCTTTTGTCCAATGAGTATTTAGAAGTATGTAAACAATTTCTTTTACTTTCAGTGAGGCAAACTTTCCTCACCTTCCTGGGCTCAGTTCCTTCCAGCTGGTGGGACAATCTCTGTGCACTGACAAAAAGGGTGGAGGCTGAAAAAAGACAGTAAATAAGTTAAATATCCAAATCTACAGTTAATAATGTTTTCAGAAATAACTAAACATGGAGCAGCAATTCTCTGTCACATGCAGGAATTCTTCTAACCAAGAGCGCATCTAGATTGATTTGATTAGTTATCCTTCTCAAAAGTGGGAGCAGTAATTCAGTACCTGCTGTTTAGGGTTATTTAACTCAGGATGTGTTTTCCAGGACACTTGTAAAAAAATATCATAATCGTATTTTAACTTGTCATCCAACAGCAGTTTACAGAAATGCAAGCAAAGTCAGGCCCACTGACTAGGTATGATGAAATTTAAAATTAAATTAATATCTCCAATTGCACATAAATTTCAAAATTTATAAAAGTTAATAAAACCCATTAAATATCAGCAGCCTTTCAAGATCTCATAGCTTTAAAAAATGTATGTTAAAGCAAGTTTTTGTTTTTACCTCTCTGAGTAGTACATATTCATCAATACAAAGTACGTTTATTAACCTTATGTCTGTGTGTATTCCCACTTCTTTGTTATAAAATGTGATTTTTAACAGAGCTGTGCTTTTGACTGACCCTTAATTTGTATATAGAAGATTTGTTGCTGTAAAAGTTTAGGCACAAAAACAAACAGCCCCTCTCCTTGGTGGGGGGTTGCAACGAGGTAAATTTTAACATCCCTCCCAATGTAAACCATTCTATGTGACATTCAAGGAAAATAGCTTTCTGGGCTCCAAAAGTGCAGTTATTGGAAAGGGACAGTCAGAATATCTCATGGTACAAATATCACCCTTAAGTACCCAGCATGGAAAAAAATCCCTGTTTCTTAAGGATTGTAATTTATTCACGGGTTTCTTCTCTTTTATCTGAATAATGTAATAAAACAGTAGCTGTTTCTTTTGGAAGAATACAACTATATTAAAGCTGATAAACCTTTACATTCCAGTTAGAAAACAGAATCTTTTGATCTTTTGATACTGTATTTTGGAACAATCATGACAAAAGATACTAAACTTATATTGTCATACATAATTATTAGTTTTATTAGTTAAAACTAGTTAATAATGTTTATTAGTTAAAAATTATTTACTCTTTATTTCTCTATAATGCTCTTCCAAGTATGCAAGTTGGGAACTAGTCATTACAGTTTCAATGTGAAGCTAAAGAACTAAGAGAATCATTAGCAAAATGATGCATGAATAAATAAGACAGAGATGTCTTATCTATCAGATATCTATCAGATATCTATCTCTCTATATAAAATCTATGTATACTAATATACAATTATATGCTATAATATTCTTATCTTTGTATTATGCTACTTGCTCTTCTGACCAGTAGATAGTGGTAATTATCTGTGCATAGGTACATGTATGAGAAAGGGAGAACAGATGTCCATGATTATGTAAGTTATGGTAATTAATAGTACTTAAATGAAACAAGTTTGTTTTTGTTGATGTGTCACTTGCACACTGCTCCTCCTGAGCATTGGGTTACATCCTGTACATGAGCGCCTTATTGTCTACTGTCATAAAAATTCCAGTTCTGTTTCTGAGCAGTCACAGAATGGGACTTGCCAGCTGTCATGGAAAATGTATTCAGTTTCATTTCCAGTTAATTTATCTAATCTTAATTCTATTATTATTTTATTGCAATTATTTAAGTGCTTGGGGCAACAATCTAAAGTAAAAACAAATAAACAGTAGGAGTTCCAGATAATTTGTAAGTGATCTGAAAGGTCTAATGGAAACAACATCATTATTGCAGTTTTATTTTTTGAAAGGTTAACATTATAGAAGCTTCATCATTGCTGCTATAGTTAACAGTCTGTCAACACTGACATGCTAAATTTCTGCTTCACAAGATTAAAGGCTAAACTATAAAAACTCACTCTGGACAGGGAAAAAAGAAGTTGTGAAATAGTGTTTAGATATTCAAAAACCTTGTAAATGCAGGCCTCACATCACCTTGATTTTCAGCACTATCTACTTGAAACACAGAAGAGTATTCAAGCCTACAATTAAGTCCATTTCTCTTCTGCTAAACACTTTCACACAGAGGCACCTGCCAGCTTCCATGGCTGCAATGAAATCTGAACGTAAAAATCCACATTACAATGTGTCTTGCATCACACTGAGGTGAAGTTTGCCATCCTGGGCTTGGCTGATCATCTCCTCTCACCCTCTTCAACAAAAACTGAGGTAGCTGCATTCAAGTTGTCTGTCTCCCAGTCAAAACATGAGTTTGTTGGGTTTGTGCTTCTGTTTAATTGCTGAGCCCACTCACAGTTGCTCTCACAGAGTCTGTGTAAGCACAGAGTCCTCACTGCCACCCATAATACTTCTCCATCACCTTTGTTGCCTTGCCTAGATCCTCCCCATAACGTGACTGGTTTAGAGTGCCTTGCATAAAAATTTATTTTGTTTTTCTTCCCCCCACTAATGCATTTATTTATGATGTCCCAACCTCATTTAAATATCTTTTTTTCTCTTTTCCTTCTTTTTGTACTCAGCATTTAGATGGTATGGTACGTGTCTCATTCTATCTATTATGAACTATCTATCTCAATCTATTATTAATGGCCAATAAAACTGCATAATGAAAATATATAAAGAAGGTGATAAACAACTCAAAACTAAGAAATTATTAATACAGAATTTTAACCTTATTTTAGAATTTTCTGTTAAGTATAAAACTAGTAAAGTCAAGTATTCTAGTGGTCCCATAGCGACCTAGTGGTTTAATTTAATCCACTGTGTAACAAGACATTTAATTTGACTAAGAAAACGCAATAATATATCCTGAGCCTAATCCAGCCATCACTGAATATGATGCAATGTTTTCTAGTGGTAAAATATAAGGGGAATCACCATAAATCTGAGGCAATGAGAATTCAAAAGGAAGGATTTGAATGACATCTCAGCTTCTAACTTCTGTGATTTTCAGCAGCATTTAGCATTTCTTAAAAATAAATTTGGATTTAACTGGAGATAAGCAGCTGCAGATGGAATTACTTATCTAAGATGATTCTTCTCTCCATCTGAAAGGAGACACAGGAAAGAAAGGCAAAATTCCAGAGTGATGACTCTATAAATGGTTTATTTAGAAACTGAAACTAGACTTTGTTTTCCAGCAGAAACCAAATGTGTTAGTTTGATTTAATATATTGACAAAGGGCGGGTTGTTTCTTTTTTTCATTCAACCCTTGTTGCAGAGATAGAGAAAAAATAATCTGTCCTGAGAGTAAACAATGATCCAAACTCTTTGTTTGCTTGAAATGGCTGACCTTACCATGAAGAAGTATCTGCACAGATGAAGGTGCCTCCAGAAGGAGTTATGGAATCCTGGCAAGCGACTCAAGGCCTGTGCACGCTGCCAAGGCTCCGTTCAGCTCGGGCCCAGAGGCGCAGCCCTGGCATGCCCAGGGAACTCTGCTCTACACAGCCTGGCCTGCATTTGCTCCTACTGAGCTGCTTGGGAGGGGAGCAGATATTCCCTCTCCAAGGGGAGCAGGAAAAGGCACAAGAAGCCAAATTCTGATGAGCCAAAATCCGATGAGCCAAAGTCCCTACCCCCTGTAGTGGCACAGTCACAGCAGGAGCTTGCTGAGGGTCACTGTGCCCGCGGGCCAGAGCGCTCCTGTCCGGCCGTCTTCTGACATCTCCTCCTCTGGCTGGTGTGAGAAAGCTGTGGGGCTGTGACACAGAAATCACCTTCTAGCTTGCTATTAAGAAAGTTTAGTAAATTGACTGCTGCTAAAATAAGAGATACGAAAGTTCCATCTGCAGTTCAGTCACACGGGACAAATCTCACAGGCCTTACGCAGTCAGAACACCCATGGAGCGCACTCAGTGGGAGCTGACCCGCAGGATAATAGGGATGCATACTGAATGAATTGGAAGTAACACCTGGCCTTTGTCTGGAAAATTACCATTTTTTTAGGCCAGTCTTCAAAGCTGAACATTTCTTTAGGACTCTGGAGCCATTGAGGAGGCAGACAAAAGGAAGAGAGCCATGGAGAGACATGTAAAAGCTGTAGGCCCAGCAGAAAGGGCGAGAGGGTATGTGAGAAGGCTGAGGAAACAGAAGTTAAAACCTCAGCATAAAATTCCAGTTCTTCCCATGCGGATCAGTTTTTCCAAGGGTGAAAGGAAAATGAATTTTCCAATGCATTTAAGTGATTTCATTACACAATTATGCACTTGCCTAAACTTTAACCACACGCTGTTACCCATCCTTGCAAGCAATCAGTTTTTGGTCGGCATTTTACAACATGTACTTAGTTTAAACATAAAATACACTCATATCTGTGCATGCAAAGAGACACATTCACCAAACTCTGTTCCCTGCCTCACTTAACAGAGAGAGGGAATGCATCTTTTCTGGGCAAACATACATACTATATGTAAAGGTAAATAATACTTTACCTTTAGAAATACCCAACATCCATCAACTACATATATCTAATTGAGGGAAAATGCCACTCTTCTACACTAGCATCCAAACTTCCAAACAAATGCTCAACTCACTACATTGCAGTGCAAAAGAAACCATTGCACAACTCAACTGGAGGGGTATATGCAGAATACTGGGTAGTTACATTCTCACAGATATCTCACTCTAGTCTGAGACTGATCCAGCATAAAATGAGTAGGTTGAAGCTTGTAAAACTACTTAAATGCTTGAAATTTCACAGTTTCTCAAATGTTTACTTTTCTGGATCAGACTCTTGGGAATAATTGGGCCTGGAGCTTCTTGGACTATTTTTTGGGGAGGGGTGTGATCAGGTCATAAAAAGGAGAATGCCATCTTTATAGGGATTTAGCAGTCTGCAAGCTGATCATCAGCCTAATTGCATGTCATCCTCCTCTAAATCAGGTTAGTCACAAATGCTTATCAGCTGAGCCCTAAAATCCTGATATAGTTTGAAAACATACAAGATAACATGAAAGTTATCTTGGAGACCCAATAAAAAACCCCAAACATAGCAGCTTTGAATATATCTGGTGACAGTGCCTAGCAGCCAAGAGGAATCAGGGAGAATTGCTGTGTAAAGTTAGTCATTTCAAAAGCAAGCCAGCTATATCTTCCAGTTCTGGAATCTGCTGTCATTGCCAGCAGCCACCCCCAATATTTTTGCCTTGTTTTGTCTTTGCTAGCTCACAGCTTTGTGACAGCTATAGTATTTTGAGTAAATTATACAGCTTTGATTTGCATAGGCAGAAAAAATTCTTTCTCATCTGCTGGTGGTACCAGGTCTGCCCAGCCTGAGCAGTTCTGTGCAGTCTGGTGTGAGCTGCAGAGGTTACATCAGCCTCCAGGTTGGACCATTAGTCTCAGAAAACCTCTACAAGTATTTCATGGATGACAATACACCACTGCCCCAGGAGAGCAGGCCTGTGCACAGATATTTACTCAACTCTGTACAATATTCTTTATTTGCTGCAAAGCAAGGAGCCAAAGTCATCATTTTTTAGCGTCCCAGTGACATGCTGATAAATCCAGTAGCTATTCCAGATTTTTTTTTGAGCAATATTGTAATCACACTAGCATGTTACACCTTTGTAGAGATACTTCCTGAGAAACAAAAGTATATAGTATGGACCAAATAACAGGTTCAGTGCAGCTGTACAATACAGCTTGGTTGAGCAAATTTCTGGTTTACATTTCTGTTCTTCTGTCTCTTCTACTACCAGAACTGATTTTCTCCCATATTGTCTCTAGGTCCAAAATTAAAGGAGCAGATCTATTTATTTTCTGAGCATCTGTTTCCTGCTTTGAAATGTAGGGTAAGTGCATTTTTTATCTTTACTTCTAGAGCATGAATAAGGTTGCTTATATCTGCCTGAAGTGCCAGAACTTGGCATACTTTTGCTCTAGTTATCTTATCCAGCTGACTTTCTTTTTATTTATTAGATTTTTAGTACAGTATGTGGCATTATAATCAATGCACTATTGACAAAATCAATTGGATCACACACTATTTATTTAATTTACTACACTGACTCTAATTTAGTAAATTTAATTCATACATAGTGTTTTCCTGACACATTCAGATGCATTATTCAGAAAGGGCACATGGATTGCTTAACAAACCACTCTAAGTTATGTCAGGGGCCTTCCTTTAGGCCATTGATCATTAACCTATCCTTTACTGATAACTTACTAGCTGCACATTCTGGGCAGTACTTTGTGAAGTTTGGCCATAGTTCTGCAACATTTTTTATGTCTACTGAAGCCATAACACAAGAAGCATTTTACTGTAAGCTGAAGGCACTATAAATTCTAAATCTCCAACATTTTTAGAACCAATTATCAAAACAACCCGATTGTCACTCTTTTGCACATAGGATTCTCCCATCAGTAAGTAGTCTCATGTTACAGGCATAAAACACTGATAAGCATTTTAGCTCTGGCAGACTAGCTGCATCTGTGTCACATTTGTGTTTCCTTATTTTATGTGTGTCAGTTATCTAGATTAAAGTTGGAATAGCATAGCACTCCACTGGATGACAGGCTTGGTTTAAAGCCAGGCCACTTAGTGATGTTTGATAAACAATTTTCAGCTACATACAGTAACACAATTCAAAAACCTCAGAAGACCCTAAATTATCAGGAACATCATGAGAGGTCATTTATTTTTTGGATGGAAGATTAATCTCACAAATACATGGAGTCTGCCTAGTCAGGGGCATCAGTGAAATAATCTGATTCCATTTTTTCTACCCAGTTTTGAATGAATGTGTGACCCCTATGAGTCTGAACAATCTTATCCAATCATTTGGAACCAGAGATGGAAAACGTGTCAAGTCAGCAGCCTATGAACTTCAGAAAGTCCTGCTTTCAATAGCTCATCTTTCTGTTCTTTGTTCTTATACTCATTTAGGTGTTGTTTGCTTAGTTGTGGTTTTTGAGCTATTAATGGCCAATTCAACTCCATGGGCTATCCTCAAGCAATGGTGCATGAACTTGCAGCCCTATTAGATACAAGTTCACCTTGAGCTTCCCTTTCATTATTGTGGGACAACCTGTGCTTCAGACCATCACAGGTATTTGCAGGAAGGGTATGACTGCTGGTTCTGGTATATCCTGAGACAGGGTAGCTCCTGAGAGGCAGAGGGCAAGTTTTTTCTGGATGCTGATGACTGTTGGGACTGATACCTTGGCTGGCCTTCAGGGTAGGCTGTCAAAGGAAGGAAAACCTGGTTTGACTATCCAATGCCAACATTGCTCCAAGGAACTTCTTTAAAGCTACATTACTTTTTGCATTAGAAACCCAACTGAAGTAAATTATGTGGAAGGTAGACTGGAACCATGTCCCGAACATACAGGTTTGTGTAGAGGCACATCAGGATTAGATTCACTTAGCATCCACTTTCTCAACATTATGATGAGAATAAACTCTGATGAAGTCTATGTTAAAAAATATATCCAGTGGCTAGAGAATTGTGAAAGGTGCCTAGCAGTCCTGTATGACACTGAGATGTCACATATCTGATTGACTTCATGGAATATAGTTGATGGAACAGATGATGAAGTGCAATCATATCATTGAATGTAGTATTCTGGAAAGATGCTTCAATATTAAAATTATATGTGTAATGTAAAATCTGGGAAAGAATAAATAAGATATAATTGAGTGGAATAGAACAAAGTAAAATTTCCTTTCAGAGGTTGGGGTTTTGATTGCAGCTCTGAAATGAATGGAATTTTCTGCTTTCTGTTTTTTTCTTAGTGATTAATTATTATCAAATATTCTTTAAGAGCTGTGACATCTGTTAAATGTAATTACTTTCTCTTCCATATGTAAATCAAGGTCTTTCTTAAAAAAACCAGAAAGAGGCAGTTTATACTTAAATTGAGTACTTTTATCTGCAATTTGCAAGTTAAGGTGTATGTAAAGCCTGTGGCTATACTAAAGGCTCAGTTGTGCCTCCTAGGCACGGTGTTAATTAAAGGGTGATGTGGATTCCTACAACTCTGAGGAGAGCTCTGGAAGGGATTTTACCTTGGAGAGGCACAGTGCCTCCAGTGCAGCACAGCATGTCAGTAAAATGCACATGCTGTGCACCACCTGCGCTGATGTTGCTCAGCACCTCTGTGGGCCCATCTCCTTCCCACATTCCCTCATCCACTTAGCTGGGGTTCACACCCAGGGGATACTTGGAAGGGACAATCCCAACACCTGTGTCCAATTCCTGCATGCCAATGGAAAGGTGGTGCTGACATCCTCTATGTTGCTGATAACTGTTCAGGTGGGATACAACCTGGCCAAGGATAAACAGAAATTGCCAAGTGTCATTCTCTAGATATAGTTTCTCTTTTTACTCAGTGTCAGGTCTTTTAAAAGTCTGACAGCATGTATGATGTTTGACAGCTTCTTACATTTTATCTAAGCTCATCCTATATAGGTCATTTTGAATAATTCTATATCCATGTCTGATTTTGTTCTCCTTCATATTTTTCATCAGGGACCATTTTTCCCTGGGGCAGCTCTCTTGACACCAGTGTAGTTTTAGATATGATTTACTCCTATGCAAATAAGATCAGCATCATACCAACAGACCTTTTGTTTAAAATATTGACAGTATCCAAATGATTTATTCCAATCAATGTAAATAATATCCATGATCAATTTAATACACATTTAAGGATTTTTCAAGGCCGCATTACTCGCTGGATTAAATGTACATTTTGGTAATATATTATTGCTATTGTACATCCAATAGATCTAATTCAGCCCAGGGTGATTTTTTTATAACCGAGTAATAGACCACTGAAAATAGGATTTATTACAGAAATGCCAAGACATTCTTATTTATAGTATAATAGTACAAATTGCCCCTATAATAAATACTCTTCAGTTATCAAATCATCAGTCTTTTCTGGTAACACTGACAAATGATCCCATAGGCAGTATGGTGTTATTAATGTAATGTATTAACTTTCAATTTTAAATTGGTTATTGGATCTGGAACAACTGTAAATTATATGATGTAGTTTAAGCAGGACTTGTGACCTAAATCTGCATAGCTTTACAGCAAAATATGACTACACATAGTGCTTTAGACTATCCTCCTATGCAATGTGAAAACAATCTGAGCCTACAGTTAACAAACCTGTAGATTGCATCCACTGAGAGGAAACTTTCACCAAATAATGTCTAAAAGGAAAATTTTATTATGCAGAAAATTTTTGGTAAGTCATTGTCATTATTGGTCCCAAGAGGAAGCAAGTGAATTGTTAAGAGTTGATGAAAAAGAAAGACTAGACTGAATTTTCTTTAAAATTTAGCTTTTGAGAGTTTTTTCTTACCAGCAGGTGTTTGCTTCATAAGCTGTTCACTGTTACTATAGAAGAAACAACATTTAGTTATGTATATTTGATCTGGGAAAAGCACAGAACCAGCATCCTTTGTAGAGATTTTACATTTGTATAAAGTAAAACAAAATAAGCAGGCAGGATTAAGAAAATGTTATAAAAGTAAGCTTTGCAAGAAGTATTTATTTGAACTAAGATTGGCAAGTCTAACAACGTAAGAAATATATGCTTAGTAACTTTTCATAGCTCAGATTTGTAGTTCTCAGCAGATAAATTTTTTATCCTCAGTCCCATATTTCAGTACTAGAAATCCAAATAATTTAAATCATTAATAGTCTCAGAATGGGATACTATTTAATTATATAAATTTTATGCTTCAACATCACCAGTAATTTATTCAGAATTTTAACTGCTCTTTTAATGCACCAAAGCTTGATTGGAAATAAGTGAAATTTTTATTTGTCTTTTTGGTCAATTGGATAATATTTATTTTGCTTAAGAGAAATTTAGCACATTTTTTCCAGCAGCCAGTTAAGTGTGGTCATTGTTGGTGCCAATGTGCTGCACAGATTTTAAAGGAAGCTAAATGGTTTAGACAGTCCATTGGAAAGAAAAAATGTAGTAATTACAATAGGATGTTGAGAAGATTTTTTTTCTTTGTCTTATGCATTTTTCTGCTGTGGAGAAAATCTTGGTTTCTTGACTTGCCTCACTCATTCCAGCACCCAGCGTCACAAGACAAGTAGAGCAACTAACTGGCTGATCAAAGTTAGGGCAGCTGGATATCACCCCCAGACCACATTATAGCATGGAAAAATTCATCCTGGATCTCTGTCAAAAGTCTCTTCCCTGTCTGTCTGTCCTCTCCCAGCCACTTAACATAGTCTCTTTCCTTCAGAAACTCCTGCAACTGAAGATACAGCTTTATCCCAGGTGGAGATTCCAGTGTTTTTACACTCTCCACCTGAAAAACATTTACAGATAATTCTGCAGTCCCTTCTACTCACATTTGGCCAGCAGATCACATCTGTAATTTTATTAATTTACACTGACATGACTTTAGACTGTGGATCAAGTTCTCATTAATAGGCAGTAAAAGTATGTGTTTATATCTATCTGTCTTTATCAGAAGAACGCATCTCTATTTATCCCAGCTACTATGCTGGAATATATACATGAATAGCCACTGGAAGTGCAACATCCTTCACTCATCAAGATTGTTCTCTTTTCAGCTTATCTAAACAAACTCTTCAACTACAGAATGCAGCAACTTAAAGTCCAGTTCAGCATCCCTTGTCTTGTCTTGCCCAAATAAGATCTGACATGGCTCATGGACCAGCAGTTGTTATGAAAACTAAGAATGTGGAATCACCCAGGGCACGAAAATGAGCCTGAAGCAACCCCTGAGTCCCATTCTCTGCCGAATGCATAACAGAATTCATCACCAAGACTTCATTCTGAGATCAACTTTTGATCTAGGTACAAAAAGAATTCATCACTGATTTATACCTGCAGTTACTTTTGGAGATGCAATTATACCCACTATCCCAAAGTCAGAGGCCAAGTCAAAACACATTCTAAGAATCAGATGCTAAATTGATGATGTTGATGTAAAGGCCTTGAACAGCTGCCCATGCTCATTTCACACTTGATCCTAAGCCCATTGAAGGCACAGTGAATCTTTCCTTTGACGTCAATGGGATTCAGATCAGGTCCTGAGCAATTTTTTAAAAAACCTCAGAGAAATCAAAACCATTTCCTTTGGAACAAGACTGTTCACACCCCTTGGTGAAGACTATTTCCTTTCCAAACATAGCTTTCGTACCCAAGTCACATCAGCTGAATTTCTATTTTTACCAAAAGCTTCATTTTTTTAAAGAAGCAGGAAGTATGTTTTTACTTATATTTCATCTACTAGCATCTAAGCTGGTTTTTTTTCTACTTTCAAAAATATCTCCAGCTGGGAAGACCAGACCTACAACTAAAAATGCAAAACATTTTAGAAAGTTATAGCCATTTAAAAAGCTCTTTTTTTTAAAGGACACTCCTTGCAGAGGGATTGTCCCTACATGCAGCCAGTACACTCTAGTAGATTATTTTGTCTGAAAGATATGGCACCATGGCAAATGTTATAACCTGCATAACAGAACTGATGCAATACTAACTGTTATACAGAACACCATGATAAATACTATCTAAATTGGTGTATAAAAGTTTCCAAAATTCAAAAAAAATTGCAAAGTATAGTAGACCAAGGAGAGTAGATCTACCTGTCAGGATCCAGTTCTGCGTAACCATTTCCTGAAAGTGATGGAGAGATTCTTTGATAATTTTGTCCATGGAAAACAGTCCTTGTGATGACCAAGAGAAGATTAAGGTGTTTGCCCTTTATTGAAAACTTTGAGAGTGAGTGTGTGTTCACTCCTTGGATAGAACCAGAGTGCAAAGACATGTTCAGAGACACCATGTTGATGTGCAGAAAAGACCAAGCAGAGTACACACATTTGACTCTATTCCCTTGTGTAAGCAGGTCACCCATAAAGACTTCCCTGGGGACATCACTGACCAGTGGGCTGTGAATATTACTTGGGAGACTTTCTGTCCCCTTGCTAAATACCAAAATTTCTATATTGCTACATGAACACAAAAGCTGCCATATTTAACTGTTAAGATTCACACGTTCCAGTGTTTAAGTTTATCATAATTTCAAAGGATAAGGGTATAAAGGATCTTTGCTCCTTGATCTGAAATAACTGTTTATGGTGATGAAGAGACCATCTTAATTAGATTAGCTGAGTTATAATGGGAAAAAAAATTAGAGGAGCTGTGTTTTCTTTTTCTGCTCAAGCATAAGCATGACAACCCCACCTCAATGATGGCCATCTCCCATCTAATGTGTGATTGCAACTTTATTCTGGGAAGAAGCACTCTCTAGATTAGTTGCTTCCTGAAGAATCTCCTATGGACACTTCTTACCAAGTCCACCGCTGTGTTCCTGTTGTTTCGGGCCTGCATCCCTTGTGAGAACATCTGTTATGGATAAGGTGGTTTTCATCTGCAGTTTCCCGCTATTGTTTTCTGAGTATTCTGAAATATGTTCCTCTCAGGGGCCCCAGACCTGTGATTTTGATGCAGGAGCAAAACCACATGTTTTGTAGAGGGAGAATGTAGATCCAGTGGGATAACTTATGATGCACAGTAGTCCTGAGCAGAAGCTAAGTGAGACAACACCAGGTAATTCCCTTGGTGAAGAATAGTTCAAGCTATATGGTAGACAGTTTTGAGATGAGATAAAACAGAAGAACTCAGTAAAGAAAAACAGTCTAAGAAATCTCTTCCAGACTGAAATCAGCAGCTAAGACCCTGAATGAAAGCATTGTCAACTACTGCTTCTGGACTGCATTACTTTCTTCTCCTACGCTATTGAATAACTTAGTCTAAGCAAAATTTATTATCCAAAAGGGGCTTGTTCTAGAACCTCAAATGAGGCCAGTAGAAGGGACAGAGGTGACTAGTTTGCTGTAATATGTGAAATTGCCCCCAAAATATGTACTGTGCCTCAGATCAAAAACAAGCAGACCAGGAAGTATAAAATAAGCTTTGAAGGCAGTGCAGGGGGTCATGAGTGTTTTTTGGTGTGAGGATCTTAGTGGCCTCAGCTGATGTCAATTTAAAGAGACAAATGATTACACTAGAGGCAGAAAAAATAATGTGGTATTATTCCCTGAGGTATCGATATCAGACACATTTTTTTGAGTTAAGCAACAAGACTAAAAGGAGTTGAGGGGGAAGGGGAGACAAAAAACAACCAAAAAACAACCAAACCAAAACCACCACCGTTCCTCTGAGTATAAATTTAACCAACTACTTGCCTGGCTTTATTACATTTTTTTAATCCCATGAAAAAACCTGACTTGCTTTTCTGGCTAACTCTTCTTGTATCATGACAGCCCAGGAAGCCTAAGGAAAAGGGCTATAAATACATACAGAAAGAGAACCAATGAATAGGCAGTCATCCTGTGGGTTTAAGAATTGCCTTAGCAGATACCCAGTTAGACTCCCAGTTCTAACTCATTTCTTTAACAGCACTAGTGAACATCAAAGAGTACAGCACAGAACATGCTGAGTCCCAATTACACACCTCAAAAGTAAATGTTAGTTCAATGGAAAGTCTTTGGAAATTCAAAACTAAATAAAGGCCAAGATACCCAAATGCTCTCTAAAAAATGTACACCCTTACTGATAACAATTGTTTCCTCAAAATACAGTTATTAATATATAACACCACATCATTTTGTGAAAAATTGTTTCGGAAATGTATTAAAAGCACATATGGGTACTATACTCTGCAAGATATCAGGAAAAAAAGTGTCAAATAATTAATTTCAGTGGATTTCTATTGTTTTTTAACAAGCCATTTTTAGACACAGGATATATTTTCTGAGCACAGTTCGTGTTTAAAGGAGAAATAGAGTTAGTACAAATAATTGGTGCGTGTTGAAGCTGGGCAAGCATGAGCTCTTTGATTAAAAAAAAACCTCTTTAAATGTTGTGTAGACCTTCTGTAGCTAAATACAAGTTCAAAGAGTTATGTCTTTCACATCATTTAGCAAAAAATCTTTGCAACAACTGTCTTTGATTGTTGGGTTGGTGTTTTTTTCTTCCTTCTCACAGTAAGGAACAGATTTTTCTCAAACACCTTAATTCAGTGCAAGGAAACAAACTTAGCCATGTGGCCATAACATTAATTCAAATAAGTAATGGGTAAGGAAATTAACAGATTAAATGATCTTCAGTTGTACAACCTCCCTGACCTTCATGACAGTGCTCACATGCATTCTCCTGTCACATACACTTGCCTTCCTGCAAGTATATCCAGTATCCAATGAACTGGCTTGCAATGAAAGTATAAAAGTAACTTCTACAGTTGCCAGCACACACAATGTTACTTAATTGGAATTATTTTTACAGAAAAAATTGCTATGCTTTGGTAGATATGCCAATAATACCTTGGGTAATATATATCAACTATATGCAAGGAGTATTTGTGTGTGAGTGACTTACTAAGCCTTTGAATTAAGCTACCAACAGGATTTTGTGTCCTTTACTCCCTAGGATGTTGGTGTTTAGTTCATGTTTTACTTGGTCTTACCTCTAAGATTGTGAGTAGTTCTGGTTTTGTTCTCAGAAAAGGACAATAAGCTTTTCCTAAGGAAATTAACATAAACCAGGACTAAGAAAGCGTGTTAAGCCTCTTCTACTATTATTTGGATTCTAGACTGGATACACTGCAAATAAGATGTAGATGTGTCAATACAGAAACCCATAGCAGATAAGTCATATTGAATATCTTCACTGATAGTCTAATTTTGCAAGACTAAATTGAAAGAAGGCTTCCTTTTCTCATGCAGTAAAAATAATCACATTTTCATTTCTTCAAGTATGTCCAAATTATATATTTTCAAATGTGCTCTTCATTGCGCTATAATTCCCTTCCTCGCTGTTTTTCTGAACTTTGTCTTCTTGATTTTGTTTTCCATAGCCTTTCTTAATGAATTTATCTCTTTCAACCCATGACCATAATATCTTTCCTAATTGTAATGGGTTTCTCTGTGGTTTTTTCCGTTCTTTTGTTTTTCATTAGGTCAGCCCACCATAATTCTGTAATATACTTTTTAACATAATGGAGGATTGTACAAATGAAGTGAGTGAATTTACATTAGATTTAATATTAAAAACAAGAAATAAGCTTAATTACAAATGATCTAAAATCCTTCAATCACATATTTTTTGAAATAAGCACCTATGAGTAATGGCCTATAATGAGGACATCTGTATTTATGTTTAAACACTCCTTTGTGTTGTGAAAGATAGCAGAAAGTCATCTGGCTTGTCCATGTTGGCTGTCCCCAAGCTGCCAGACCTGAGCCTGGGTGCTGATTGCTCCAGGTGCCAAAAGACGCAAGAGAAGGAGCCAACAGCTGAGATTTCAGGGCAAGTGCTCACCAGAACATGTGAGCCCCATTAAAGCAAACATTTAGATGTAAAGGGAACCATTTGGATAGAAAAATATTTGGATACAACTGCTTGATTAAGCAGCCATTACTGCTGCCCAGGGCTCTTGCACATCTCAGTCTCAGGTGTGGTTGATCAAATATTGGCAGAAGCAGGTTTGGATACAGGATCAGTCAAACCTATGAACCTCTCCATTAAGACAGATAGCAGCCACAGCAGTACTGAAGCTAAAACAGAGAAATCACACAGCAGGGAAGCAATGCACAGTAAAATGTAAGGAGCTCTGAAGTGTGTGTTCTTATCTTAAACCCTTTTTTTTTTTTGCGTGCTTTTGATCATTTTTTAAATAGTTCAGAACTGCCAGCTAATGCTGAATCTAGGTAAATGACAGCAGTTCCTGCATGTCTTGGAATATGTGAGATGATAAGGGTTGCTCTAGGTACAGGCATTTATGGGGGTAGTTTTGCTGCTATAAGGGCTAATATTTTACTTTTTTTACAGGTAGTCTTTGATTGTGGACCACAATTCATTAGTCATTCCTTGTGGCTCAATATCACCTTCTGCATGATCCAAACCACAAATATGAATAATCATTCCTTTGTTTCCTTAGAATCAAACCTTTTTATTTTTAAATTGTTTATCAAGTGCACAAAAAGCAACGTTTCTTCTTCATCGGTACAAGAACATGTGTGCATTTTTATTTTTTGTTGCTTGCTATTTCAGTTTTTCAATAACACAGAATTATCTGCTTTGTAAGGTTGTAATGTCTCTTACTGTGTTACAGAAAATCACCAGTTTCAGGACAGTCAGAATTTCAGGAACATTTGTTTTCAAAGTTTCACAAAAAAAAATATTTTTCAGCTCAAACTTAATAGGGTAGCTTTGTGCCTAGATGATATCACCATTTTTTGCTATTAATTATAAGAAATTTTCTATTAGTGCACTGGTACTAGGCTATTACAGAGTACTTTTAGATTTCAGGTTACTTGGTTCAAACTTCAGTTTGTGGAACTTTTCATAAACTACAGTGCACACTTTAAAATCATTTAAAGTGATTTTTAAATAATTAAAAATTCTGATTTAATCCAGCAGAACTGATCACTGCTGTTAAAAACAATAATTTTCAAAGTATGCTTTTAAAACACTTTTATTAAACCTGTTTTACCTTTACTTGCACTAAGAATGCCAAGACAAACTGATATATCTCCCTGTAGTTAGAATTGATTTAGGGAATATACACAATATTCCTTCATTTTAACCCTACAACAATTCCCCCAAATTGTCTGCATGCATAGAGAGCCCTATTTTCGTTCCTGTCAGCCTAAACAAAGAGTCCACATCAGTACTTACATATTTTTGCCCAGGATTTCCCAGACAAAAATAAGTGTTCACATACTCTTAAAGTACTTGAGGTACGCACCATAAATCCCTTACTTTCATAACATGTCAGACGTACTTGTGAATGGTCAGAAGAACTGGACACCACATGCTCAGTAGCTGTTTTGTCTCCTGGAAAACAGAGATACACTGTGTGTGTCAGAACCTCCTGGCAGCACAATCCAGCACTTTCTGGAGTATCAGACTTAAGAGAGCAGCACCGTTGCAGAGCTCAGTGAACCTGCTCTCCCCAGCACCGTCAGCTGCCACGTGCTTGGGAAAGAGAACGTCTGCTCCACCACCCTGCACTGCGCTGCAGGGCTGGAGAAACCAGGGAAACCCCTGGGCAGCTGGAGCCCCCCTGCAATGCAACATCACAGGTGTGCAGCCTCCCAGCAATTCCCATAGAAGTGATGGAGCTCTGCTGGTCAGGGCTGGCTTAGGATGTGACTCTGTCACTTTTTCTCTCAAGGAAAGATGGTCTTTGGAATTGGCTGTTGCTGTAGATCAACAAACAGAATTTAAAAAGTGCAGGACACATACCAGTGTAAGGATAATAACAGGCACCCCAAGAAACCCAAGAACAGTTTCAGCCAATGGAAACAAGCAAAGCCAAAATATCTACATCTATACATAAGCAGTCTGGGAAAGGTTATAGTTATGATAGATGTTCAGTTCCTTGTCCATTTTCTGCAACTCCAAATTTCAGGAGACAAGCTCTGTCTTGCCAATATTACTGTACATATTTAATTCAAGGTATTCAGAATGTATGTGTGCACTTTAAAAGATTACATCCATGTTATGGGAGAAAATAAAAAGAGAAGGAAAAAAAGAAAAGAAAGAGAAAAACATAGGTAAGATTAAGGTGCTAGGACTGACTCTGTTTATTCATCTCTACATGTGAATGTTGCTGTGGTGCACTTCCTCAACCTGAACACACTGACATGTACAGACAATAAGGCACATTGAGCCCAACAGCAGGGGACAGGGGAAGCAGCTGAGCCAGGGAGGAGACAAATTCGGGGTAGATCTCAGGGTGGCAAGGGAAAGTACATCAGGAATAGCAATTTTACATCCTAGGAAAGATATTTTGTCCTTTCAAGAGACTTCTATGCTATAGTCCAAAAATGGGATGTTAGGCATACAAGGTTTAATTGCTGTATTTCAGCCCTCAAAAAACCCAAAAACACCTATGTCCCTTGGTCTCATCAGACTGCTATGGTAAAAATGGATGAAGAATGTAACATATCTACCTTGTATTAATATACAGTATAAAGAAAAAGGTCTAGAGCTCAGGACACAAATGGAGCTTTAGATTAGCTGTCAACAATGTCATATCCTTGTTAATAATGCCCTATTCATGCCTGGGGCTGACAGTCTTTCTTATTTTTATTCACAAATTCCATTTAATAACAGCAATAAGTCACTCTAGACAGTGTATTTCTAAGGGATTTCTGCACTTCTCAGGTGGTTAAAGTCACTTGACCTTCGGCCTCATGCCTTAAAAACTCCCTAAGAGATGTGCTAAATTGCCCAGAAATACATTGCCTGTCATGTCTTGTTGGTTAATTAAGGGCCAGCCTAGATGGCCTATAAGGACTGCCCTTAAGTAATTACTAATTGATCTCCTACTCAAGAAAAATGAATAAATTCCACAGCAGCCACACTGTCACATGGCATTTACTCAAATTCATATTCCTCCAACAGAGGATGAAAAGCACAAAGTACAATCCACAGGGTGGATTGAGTGCAGAAACACCTTCAGAGCAGCAAAGCCTCAGTCCCAGAATTTGTCATGTCTTAGTGGTTGTAGCCACTGCTCTCAACCCTTCACTTGCATTGAGACAAAATATATTGAAAATCAGTGTTTGTTGAGATTAAGAAATATCTAGTATTTTCCATCTGGATTTAACTACTTTGAACGATTTTTAAATTTTTTTACAAATATCCAGCCAAGGAATCTCAGCTCGAGTGTTGAATTGTAACCTGATGAAATCCTACCAAAACAGCCAGAGGAAGTACATTTCAAAGGTCTTTTCTGAAGAAAGGAGGTGGGATTTTGGTTGGTACAGGAGTGGTTTGGAAGCTTTTTTTAACCCAGATTGTTTATCAGTACTCAAGACAGAAACTTCCTGGCATTTTCTGTTTAAAAGAATCCAAAAATCTGATGTTATCGTCTGTTTTTGTGAGACAATGAGAATGCTTTGAATTTCATCAGAAATCTGGACAATGTATAGGAAGATATTTTCAGGTGTAAGCAATATGAATACAATGTTCTTAAAAAGTGTATGCATAACAATATTTATTAGCCTCCTGTCAGCCTCGGTAAGAGCACATTTGAATATTATCCCAAGCAGTTTTCAGATACTGACTTCACACCTGTGGTAGTGGTTTCCATGTCTCAAAATTACTCAAAATTACTCTGAAATATTTCTCTTGGACCCACTGGATGAAATGAGGACTCATTAGGGTCAAAGATAACATTTCTGTTGACTTCAGTATAAGGCCAGGATTTTAGTCCTGTAGACATGAAGAGTATAAAACTTTAAAAAATTTGGGAGACACTCTAGTACATGATAACATATGGTACAGGAGGATAAGCCAATTTTTTTAATGCCTTATATAAAACGCTGCAGTAGTTCCATGCTTCAGCTGATGCTTTGTTCAGGGCTCTCCCCAGTCTCCTAAAACCACACTAGGGAAAGAGTAGAATTTACCCTGTTTGCATAGAAACAGGGAATCTGAAACCTGGAAACATGCTCTGATCACTGCAGGGGTACAAACACCACTGGCATAATGCTAGGAACCACATTAAGGTACTTGTCTCGCTTATCAAATGCTTAACTGCTTTATCTTCCACATCTTTTAATCTGCTAAAGGCTGTGGAATCAGTGTAGGTAAAAGGATGTTATGGTAGATGAGACAAGTGAAATAAATACACCTTCTGGTCATTACGACTGCATAACTGATTGCTAGTACTTGACTCAGTGTACTGTACTGATTGTTTTAAGATATCAAGAGACTGATACATCAAATAAATGCAACAGGCATTCCTGAGGCTTGTTTGAAACAGGGACAAACAGCGAGCTGCTTCCCACACCTGGATAAAACCAAAGGGCTGAAAAGTACAGTCAAATCCAACAATTGTCCTTCAATCTGGTACTCTGTGTAAAAATTACATCCTGACCTATTTCTGCAGTTGATGCAATTCTGGTATGTTTGATTAAGGTGGCTGCTCCCAAGATGTATAAACATATGCAATGCAAGTTAATTTTTGTGGTGTAACATTTTTACAGTTGCTCACATGCAGCAACAAGCTGGCATTTCTAGTGTGGGGTATTTTTTCAGAACCTTGGAGCTAAACTAGATTTTCATGATGTTAAATTCATCTTTAACAAAGATCAGTATTTATGCAGCCTCTTGGTGTAGCAGTAAAACATATTCCTTCAAAAATAAGGGAATAAAAATGGTGATAATTCTGATTCCTGATGTGTCTAGTTTCTCGCAACTGAAAAGGCCTTTGCTGTCATCATATTCTGCAATGATTTCTGTGTTTTTCTATAACATTTTTCTCCCTGCACATGTGGATTTTATATCCTCTTCATGTTGGTATAGCATGAAGTCTTATGTGGAATTTAGAGGATCTGAACTAAATGTAGCTAAAAGGAACTTTTGGATGAACTGCCTGGGATTTGTTCAGATCTGTTAAAGTAATGGGGGAAAGCACAAAAGGATAAAGAAAGAAAGGCCTTAATCTTTGTTCCATGAGTGATAAAGCAGCATCACATGGGTGAAAATTGGCCTGACCTTCACCCACATGATGCTGCTTCTGCCTCAGCCACTCTTTCTTTGCTCTGATTAAGTGAAGATAGCCTCTTTCTCTGCAAGGAAAAGTCAAAGAACAAAAAGAAAAAAAATTCTGTCTTAACTATAAAAGGTTTATTTTTTTAATCACAGTTGGGCTCATACAAGCCAGTTTCTAATCTTATTTTTTTAAGCTAAAAAAGTGCCTTTTTAGAATTTCTTTGGCTCGGTTTCTTTAGCCCCCCCTTCAAACCTCAGGGCCTAGATCTTAACTTGCTTCCCTTGGATGTGCTTTGTTGCTCATCTTCACTTTTACATGATAGCTGTTTGACTTAAATGGGTTGTGCGCCAAAGGATTGCCCCTTGGGGAATAGAAAAACTGGAGGGAGGGAGAGGAAAAGCAGTACTCAGCTGGTTTAAATGGCACGTACAGAATATCTATTGGCAGGGTATTGCCAATGCTCCGAGGAAACTTTCAGTGCTCAGCTTTTACCACTGAATGCCAGACACTGAGACATGATTTTGTGTATCAGGATATCCATGTTCATGCACACTAAAAAATTTACTGCGACGCTGTTGTCAAGAAGTTCCTGTGACTAATACTTTTAACAGCAGGATATTAAAAATTTGACAAGGATATAACAATTCATTGTCCAGATAGTCAACATGCTTGGAGAGCTGCTAATGTCTTCAAAGGTTTCAAGAGGGCACACTGAAATTAATCACTTTTGCAATTTTTGCTACATAAATATTTTTGTTAATCTACTACAACAGGATCAAAATGTATTTTTAATTGGATGTTAATCTACTAAACATCACATAAAGACATGATTAGGTAGGTGTATGTAAGTGTGACTGTATCAGGCTGAGATCCAGTGAATTATTGTCTGAGTCCATGGGTTAGCTTCAATTTGCACTGGTCATTTTTTCCTCTGGGAGCTAAGACTATATGATGCTGTGCAACATAATGGAATGTCATTGTAATCTGCAGTGTCTGTTATTGTATTACATATCTGAGGTAGGGAATGAAGAAAGACCTCCCCATCTTACCTACAGCAGGCATCAGACATTGGAAACACTCTGTTTATTACTTAGATGTGCTATATTATGAAATAACAACTTAATAAACTTATAGTAGTTTCTAAAATTGAAATCAGACATGCTGATATAAGCATGCTCTACATAAGTCTAATGTGACTACCACTGATTAATTAGTGTTGGAATCAACAAACACCAATTCACTCTGTTTAGAAATTTTGCAGCAGCTATGATTTATGAGAAGATTCTTAAAATAATACTGGTTCTAATTTTGATATATGAATATACTGACTCTAACAATATCTCTTCTTTGACAGTGGTTTCAGAAGCATCAGTATGAGTCCTTCTCTGGCCTGGACAGACTCTGTCTAGCTATGCATCCTCACATGCACAGCTGAATCAATTATTATTATTTTTTAGTGATATAATTGAGATTCACACGACCTAGTTTTTGAGTGTGTAGTAGTACCAGTCACACCACCCAAGAATATAATTCCTTTTGTTTTCCCAAGTAAATTGCACTATTTTGCCCACAGAGTGCCACACAAAATATTGTGGCTGTAAATATGTTCAGCAGCAGTTAAGATTTGGATGCTGATTCAAAGCCCATTGAAGTCAATGTAAAGACTCTTATTGATTTCAATGTGCTTTGGCTCCATCACTTAATTCTTTGTTTAGAACTTCTAATGATTATTTAATAGAAGAAGCAATACTGTGAGCTTGGGTGCTGCAGAGCTCTTGCTAAAAATAAAATTATAAGGAAGGAATCTTTTGGGGAGAAAAGATTATAATTAATATAGAAAATTTATTAACTATGTAACACATATAATCATCAGCATATACACATTTATGAACATTTATGGGCGTTCACAAATGCTTCCATAGTACATACAAACACATACACACCCCCTCCATATTCATACGAATCATACTAAGAATTCAAGATATAAACCTCTAGGTACTGATACACAGGAGTCCAGTGATATCCAGGGTATCTGCAACACCCACTGGCAAATGCATCAGAGAGTCTGTAGAGTCCTATTTTCTTCTGAATTGGCACTAGGAGGCTGGTGACATCCCCAGGCCTGGCCAGATGGCACCAGGGTCCTGGTTTGAGGCAACTGAAGGCAACCCTTAGCCTCAGCAGTTAATTACCATGATCATCATGGTAATTAACTGATCATCAAGGTTCCTTATATTTTCTCCATAATCATCTTACAGAATTGTTTTTAAGCTCAGAATTTGACAAGCCAGCTGCTTTTTATTTTGTGGCTTGAATCATTATTTCATTAACAAGAGGACAGCATTCATGATGACATATAAAATATTGACGCAATAGGCTAAATTTAAAAAGATGGAACATACTGAAAACCACATTAAAAAAACAAGAATGTGTTTTTATTTAAACCACTAAAAATACTTTAAAATACATTTTTGGTTGAATTGTCTGGTTCTTTTAGTGTTTCTCACTGCTAGGAGGTTGCCTTCACATTCCCATAAAAGCTCACATTGTGCATATATGGTACCACCCTCATCAGTAATTTGGTAAATTCACCTGCTAGTTAACTGCTATTGACAGGACTAACCTGAAGCCTTCCTCACCATGAGAAGATAATGAGGTCCAGTACTTTTTTAATTTAAAATAATCTGAGCCAGCCATTGTATTTTACTGAAAATGCACGTTTCTACATATTAAATTGCTCTACGTACAGCTTGTTTTGTATGACTTTTTCAGTGCATGGCAGCTGCCTTAAACAAGTTTGAAAGGCTCCATTATGGTCTTTTGGGTCAAAAATGACTTTTTTTTTAAGTGCCAAAGTACTTAGTTACAGTGAATTGGTAACACAATATCCACACCATAATATGCATATTGTGCATGACAGAAGGCGAATAATTTGTAATCCCCATTTAAAATAAAAGCATAAATACCTACTGTATTCAGCAAATCTGCAATATTCTACCAGTACATATTTAAAAGAAATCCAATGTGCTCATGTGAAAGACAACAATAGTCTGTACTTTTTTTTGTGACTTCCTGAAAATTTATAGGTCTTTTTAATTTTTGGGCCTTTCACACTTCATTATTAACATGGTTTCACCATTGAATTGTGTTTTATGAAGTCAACAAATTAAAATTTATGTGCAAATAACAGCAGTGAAGGCAGGAGAATCTATATTAAGTGCGATCCCCCAGTGCAACAGAAGTTCAGATCAGAATGGTGTCTCATCCCTCTTGGAGGGCCCATTTCAGGCTCTGTCACCCACACTAGATGAATGCTGTAGCTGTACTGTACATTCACAATCTTCTTGTCCTTCATACAGTCCTTACTTGCCCCAGATTTACTCCCTCTGCCCAGCGTTTCTCACAGATTTTTATTGATAAATGGATAAACACCATCCTTTGTTCTGTTACATTTGTTTAGTGATCCACGTGCAGTACACATAATACAGGGGCCTGCATTCATTTGCAAAGCCTGAAGATATTGTTCATTATGTTTTATGTGCCAGAATAGATAAAAATTATTCCCAGAAGGGTGCATGTTTAAACTGGCAAAGAAAGATGATTGACATCTACCATAAGTACTTTTGTCAAAGCTTTGGTGTGTTATCAGTTCACAAAGCTATTCTAATGAACAGTGTCCATACTCACCAGAGGTGCTAGCAAGAATATGCCAGATACTTGCAAAATCCTGCTGCAGACTTAATGCCAAATGTGTATGACACAAACAAGTCAGGCTACAGGTTCTGCTAGATAAATTTGATTGGATAAAGAGTTGAGCCTAAAGGGTCAAAGAATGTAAATAATTCTAGGCAGGAACCTACCCTCCTGGCTAATTTCACTAAATGTGGATTATTATCTCTGTGCTCAAACACTAAATTGCCTTGGATAAATTTGCAGCTTTAATACTGATGTAGGCAGAAGTAGGAAATGCTTAATTAAAATAAGGCTTTATATCTGTATCTCAGAAATTAAAAAAAAGACAGTATTTAATATTCCTGTTTGTTTATCCTTTTATTCCCAAGTGCCCACTGCTAGCTCACAAACATTATTGTTTACTTAGGGTACAAGAACAAGAACTAAACCAAAGTCTGTCACAAACACATGAGGGAGGATTTAATTCTTTCAGGCTTTCAAGACACCAAGAGCTTGGCAGAGTTTTCAGCAATGTTTCTAGTCCCAGTTTTGAAACAAGTACGTACAGAGAGTTTTTCAAATTCCCAGCACATGGCAGGCCCATGCTTAGTCTGGGTTCACATCTGCTCTGACTACCTCAAGTCTGCACAGCAGGAGAAGAGATATTGGTGAAAGGGATCTTGATTTCTCCCGTGACTTTTTCAAGTATTCCCTAGCTGCCCATCATTCAGATATGCATTTCAAGTATAAAATACCAAATAGATTATTTTAATTAATTAATATAAAATATTTTGTTAAAGTTGAATTAATTTAAGTGTTGGGACTAATATATTAGAAACAAAATATCAGTCTTTTGTTTGGCTTTGTTCCAGGAAGCAGGTAACACACATTTGTGCATTCAGGTAAGAGCTGTTACACAAACTGGGAATATTTTTATTTCATTTCCTTGAGAATCTACTGTAAAATTCTGAAAAAATTAACTAGATTATCATCACTTTCTTATCAACTTAACAATCATCCAAACATAGATTTTAGATAACTGCTTGTACAATCTTCAAAACTGGCCCAAGAAAATATATGTTTACTTAGTGATATTTGCTAATGATTCCTCCACACTGTCCCTTGCAAAGTGAGGCTAAAGATCAAGGTTTTGTAATGGAGACTGTACATCTGCCAAAATATCCATTAAAAAGTTTCCTTACTCTTTCTCTGGAACTTTAATTTAGGAAAATTCCCCACTGCCATGTGATATGAACTCCCATGCTGTAGATGTCTAAAAGCACTATTGGTGCATGCACTAAAATACGCACTGCCAGTGATTGCAGGACTGCTGAGATGCTCCCAGTTATGTGGAAGAGTTAATATTTGGCTGGTGTCTTCCCACTTGTCCTTGCCATAGGAAGGAGTTCCTCTCTTGTGGCCAGCACTTCCGCCAGCTTCATGTCTTTCCTCTAGTTCTCTCTCAGAGTTACTCTGCATTCATACAGAATAATATTTTCAGAGTGTAAATGAATAAAACACCCCAAGTCTATTAGGATGTGTGTCAAAATTACAAACACAGAGGTTGGTATATATGCATGCTAATCATTTCTAGTTATGCATGAAGTTAATTTACAAAAGAAGATTTACATTATTTTAATGACATTCTCTACAAATAATATTCAATTATTTCGGTTTGGTTTTGATGCCTTTTTATGTTTTGCTTGTTTGGAGATGTGTATTAATTTGCTTTATCAATAATATTAAAAATTAATGGAGTTCTTATTAAGGTTAAAAGCACCTCAGAGAGGCCATCACTTGTCAGCTCTGTTTTATTATTATGATTACAAAAAAGTTGTGTTGCTATCACTTGGCAAAATAGTTACTCCCTTTTCCCTGTCAGGTTTCAGGTTGCTTTCCTGTTTTTGCTCCTGAAAAGCAAAAAGGAGCTTTTGGAGCTGTCTTTTACAGCTGCATGGATGCACTTGCAGAGCAGCACAGAGGAATAGCGTCCATGTGTCCTCTGTGCTAGCCTACCTGGGAAATCCCAGCCTCTTCCTCATCCCCTGGGCACACAGACACTCAAACTCTGCCAGCTCCTGCAGCTCTGCTTCCCCAGCACGACCCTGCCAGGCAGCCACTCCCTTCATCTCTCCTTCCACCACCAACCCTGGTTGTCCTTGGCCCTCTCTCTTCCTGAGCTCAGCTGGACTCAGTTCACTGGCCTGAAATAGTGGCATAAATCTCATATTTTTCCTTAACGAGGTCTAAGCATTCAAATTTCTTGAAGGTGATTTTCCTGTTGATATCTGAAGATGAATGGCAGGATAATACTCATTTGAAATATAAGTGGCCAGCAGCACCAGATCAGAAGGGCAGTGAGAAGAGAGTGAAAGAGAAATGATGACAGGGCACTTTTTGTTAAGTGCTGATCTAAAGAGGGTCTCTCTCTGGTTAATGCAATTTAGTGATAATTCTTTGGAAAGGAGAAAGGACTCTTTCACAGCTGTACCAACAATAGCCACTCTCTTAAAAAAAAAAACCAGCAGCTGACTTGACATGTCAAGCATCACATATTTGGCTATGAAAGCAAAGCATAAGCCACGCTGGCCAATAGCACAAACTTGGAATGATGCCACTAAAAAGTTGGTCTGTAAACTGATGCTACCTTATTTCTTGAATTCTAAGAGAGCTTGCTGGGATTTAACAGCAATGCAGAACTACCACATTCCTCATAGATATTTCTTTTCTTGTTACATGAGATCCATGCATGAAGTGAAAAAGAGCAAATGAACATCAGGTTTACATCACCACTGATATGTGAATGATTGATCACCCATTAAATCACATGCAGAGCCAGTAACAGCACACGAGGTAGTGTTAAAGCAAAATGTTTGATATTCTGTGCTCTAATTAAACATGGAAATAATATGATGCAGTCTGTATTGTAAATGTTATTGCAGATTATAGACCTAGAGGAGAGGTGTTATGCCACCTTTATAGCCTCCAGTTCCTGGAGACTGTGACTTAGAGCTGCCTCAGGGCTGCCCTAAATTACACCAGTTGGTAATGGCTCCCAAAGGGCTGCTATGCATCCAGTGGTTGCTGGAGTGTAAAGTACTTTGGCTATGCCAGCAGCCCATCATTTCACAATGGAGGCTGAGAGCAGCTGGCATAGTGCTTGGAGGAAATCCCCAAGTAGTGGTTTAAGACATTTTTCTAACACTTTTTGTCATGAGAGTGATATAAAATAAAGGCCAGATTTCACAAACACACAGGGGTTTTTTCATTTTTATTTAAGCATCTGTAGTTTTGGTTTGATAAACTTGGAGATGATGGTGTCTATAGGATTTTAGAACAGGTATCAACCTAATATTGTTTCAGCTTGGCAGCATTCCAGATCTCTGTTCTGGCCCCGATTCCTTGCCCATGCAGTGTAGCACCACCGGCTGTCAAAGGCATATTCCTGATTTACATCTGTGTTAGCAAAAGCAGAACTGGATTTCCCCTTGTATATGCAAGTTTTTCAGTTCAGGCCTATATTCCAGGCTTTTCTGGAGCAGCCAAAGACACCAGTTTGCATGCACAGGTGATCCTTTGAGCACATATCTCTGAAGCTCATTCAAAAGCTGTGCCAATTCAGGCAGAGGAGTGATGGGTGCGTTTATTTCTGTACAGTGCTGGTCCAACCATTCTTACACAAATATCTCAAAAGGTCAGCTATGAAATTATTACTTAATACTGGTAGTTTGGGGAGTTGAATTTTCATCTATCTTTAGGATGTTCTTAAGTGAACATCCCGAAGACAATAATTGTCTGCTGGCAGCTGAAACTCATGACTCTCAAACTAAGCTATTGCAGTCCAAAACTCAACTGATGACAGTGTTTTCAAACCTCTGAGGCAAAAAGCCAGCAGTTATGATTTTACTAACTGTTCTATGAAACACAGGGAAAAATAAAGTAATTTACCGAGATACACACAGCACAGAGAAGTAACAACCCTTGGGGAAGCTACCCAGGGAGAGGGAATTACCAGTTNTTAATTTAATTTATTAATTATTAATTATTAAATTATTTTAAATAGTAGTACCTGTTACTCTGCTCTAAGCAAACCATTCTGTGCTTAGCTAATCTTTCCGCAACCTGAATATCATCATATTCAAATTAATATAGATCAAATACTAGGAGACTGCTNAAAAAAAAAAAGTCCATAAGCCCAAAAAACATCAAGGAGAAAAGTGATCTTATGAAATGTCCCTGGATGTGAACTCATAAAGGACTGACTTTCAACTTAAGTGGAGAAAGGTGAGTGTGCACGCAAGGACTGTACTGTAACCTTCCTAAAAGGAAGCAAAACATACCGTCCCCTTCTCTTCCCCCAAGTCTCCCCTTTGAGCTAGCGCTGGCTGGCAGGTCTGCACAAGGCGGCAAAAGGTCAAAAGGAGGATGGATGAAAGAAGCTAATACTGCATTTTCTCTGTTCCCTACTTGTACATCCTCTGCACAAGGAGGACATGGTCTAAAACTTCTATCCTCTTCCTGGAAGGTTCAGAAAGCTGTGAGAAAACTTCTTTAGTGCCCTGTACATATTCACAGATAGACGCATGATTTCCCAAAAGAAATTGAGGAAAGTGGATCAGAAAATCATAGAATTAATCATACTATAATGATCAGAAAGGGGGATCATCTAGCTCATCATTTTGCCTGAAGGCAGGATTGATTTCAGTTAAGTAAATTCTGATAAAATTATTAAATTATTAATTTAATTTATTAATTATTAATTATTAAATTATTTTAAATAGTAGTACCTGTTACTCTGCTCTAAGCAAACCATTCTGTGCTTAGCTAATCTTTCCGCAACCTGAATATCATCATATTCAAATTAATATAGATCAAATACTAGGAGACTGCTACAGTCTTAATATGCTTCATTCTTTTACTAGATCCTTTCTGGAGCCTGGAAAGCAGCCTAACTAAATTTAATTGGCTTGTATCCTAAATAGCAAAGGATCCCAGCCAAAATTTCTGTTCACTTTAACAGTGTAAAGTTGTCATAAGCCCTTGGAAGGCCAATATTTTACTCCACATTTCTAACAAAGATGGAATACAGTACCTGAGGACAAGAAACTCTTCTGCTGAGATGTAAAATCTTCTGATCTTTCTCTCCTGTGTACTTTCAGAATTTGTTCTTGAAGGCAAAAAGGCTGGGATGGACAAATACATAATTAAAGGGAACTAAAGCAGGAACAATAACGAACTAATGCTATTATTTTTACCATAGCTCTTGGGGGAAGCTAAGGTAAAGATGTAGAAAGCCAGTGGTGGTGATGCACTTCACTTAGCATGGGTTCATGCAGTGCAAAAAGCTTAATGTCTGCAGCTGAGCTGGGCCTAATGGGCAGCAGTTGTTATCTGTGGAAATGGAGTCTGTGAGAGGCAGCCTGGCTGCTGTACCTGTCTCTGATGGCTAGTGGGATTTTCAACATGCTCATGACCTTTTCTTACTTAAATTGCTTCATTTTCATCCAAAAAAGCCATCATCTGACTGGTCATCCAAGGCCTGAATTTTGGAGTCTGAGCCCATTGGTGAGGATTTAGTGAGAAGGAAGAAAAAGAGGGGGAGTCTGTGAAATAAATCTGGGGCTGGGGACAGAGAGGAGCTGTTGCAAGACCAGTGCACCTGACCAGCACCCACATTTTTATAATCTTTTCATATAGCTTTTTTATGTCAATGCATGCATATGTAAAGGTAGTTTTTCCTACACTTATTTCTCTCTCAAATAAACAGAAACTGCTGTAAACCTTCTAACAGGCTAGCAGAGACCTTCGCACACTGCCTTACACCACACAGACTGAAAACCCTTTCCCACTCTTTCTGTCTCACAGCAGTCCCACAGGTACTGAAAAGCTCCTGCAGTCAAATCCAAACGAGAGTAACCCCCCCAGTGCACCACCAACCACTCTATGTCCTTGCCAGTTTTGCCGACTGGTTTATAGTTTATATCTGCCAGTAGCTTCATGGCCTTTGTAGGACACCAAGCATAGGAAAGAAGATCTTGTTCTCACCAGAATTAGGGACTCCTGGGCCTCTGTCCTATCTGAGAAAGCTTTAAAATAGGAAAGAAGGTTCCCTGTGTTTTCTTGCCTGATACACACAGGCAAGAGTATAAACTTATCTCTGTAGAGGCAAGGAGTTTTAAGAATTTATCTCTTGAAACAAGCATTCAACTTAGAAGTACTGTGAAACTCATTATATTAATCATCATAAACTTGCAATTTCTTAAGGAAAGCACTTATTTACCTGGTCTAAATTGATCCAGTTTAATAAGAATTTCATTTATTATTTATATGCCTTATAAAGCTCCTAGCACATGAGGAAGCTAACTAAGGAAGTTCACACAGCAAAAACTTATTACCTGTTATCACTATTCCTTGACTATTTTGATGTTTGCATGCTGTGTATGTTTACACATACACATATGTCAGATGCTCCAACATGATAATGTGAATTTAACAGAAATGTTGCTGGCTTCATTTTTAGTGTACAGCCAAATACTGCTCTGCCAGGTTTAAGTATGGATAGTTGGTAAGGATGAGGACACAAATACCAATACTCCATGGCATTGCAACAGAAATACAGTGGCCTGGTAGCTCTGTTTTTCCAGATCCTGACAAGGCTTTGATAAAGCATGAAGAGAAATGCAGTTTTATTTCAGACCAGGTGTTTACTTCCCCCAAACCTTTTTTTTTTTTTTAAATGAAGGGTTTCTTATCAAACAAGATCATCTTCACTGTTAGGTCACCATTTGACATTCCAATTGCATGGGTGTCTTTGTATAAGCACAGAATATTTTTTCTTCAGTGAAGCTCAGCTCTATTTGACAAGTGACAGTGGATTCTAAAAATTGAAGTTCTACCAACAAACCTCAGAAGAACAGCAATTTAATGATAAACAGCCATGTGAAATATCTACACTAGGCTGGATCCTGTGCAGGATGGCAGGATCCAGGAGGCAAATTTGGAGCTTGAGTTTACAGAGAACCCTTTGTCAACAGCACAAGCTCACAGATTTTAATTGGATTGGTTGTTTCCTCCAGGAAGGAGGATCTTGTTTGAGATTACTTATTTGCGGGGAGGAGGTGAAGGGAGGCAGAGCAGACACACGACACAACATTTTGGGGGTATTGTGGAAAAATGTGTTTGCCAATCCTGACAAAGGAAAGATGCTGCTTGTTTTCCCAAGTGTCCTGCAAAAAAAGCCACGTGAAATGTGCAATAATTTTTGGCAAATTGTCAAAATCTTTGAGGTGGCTGGGATGCTGTCAGAGCGTTTTTCTCTCACCTCACACAAAGCTTTTCAACTCCTCCTCTTTTAACAATCCTAACAAAAAATCATCAGGTATTCTTTTGCTATTTTAAATGGCTATTGTTTTACTGTATTTAGTCATTAAGGAACCAGAAGGGACACATTTCATTGAAAAATGCTCATTTGACCCTTTGTAAACAGCAACTTGAAGCATTTTAACAGTCTCTTCAAACTGTTTGGGCAGAAATAAGGAAGCATCTGGTTTGAAGCACATTTTCATATTGTATTGTTTATGTTGATAGCTTAAGTTCTTTGCTGTGCATTGTTATTTATGACAACTGAATGTAGAACATTTTTGATTCAACACAAAGTGCTTTCATTCTACAGCATGGGAATAAGGCAATCAAAGCTGAGGTGACTTGACTGATTTCATTTAGAAGGTGAATTCCAGCAGGCCTATTAGTGTTAGAGAAGGGAGGGGGAAGGAAAGGATGGAGCAGGTAACTAGGGGATACAAATTTAAAAGGGTGAGAAATCTGGGAAAGAATCCTGCTGATGGTATGGACTATATAAGAAATTTTCACGAGTCACTAAAGCCATGGGAAGAAATTGCAAGAATCTGTCCAAACAAAGAGGCAAGAATTCTATATGGATGTTTCTTTTATTATGGGTTTTTTAAAATTTTTTTTTAACTGGGAAACTTGCAAGATGACATCAATGTTTCAATCCTCTTGTCCCCTAAGCCAATAAGACACACAAAAATACATACATTAAAAAAATATTTTCATGGTATTATCTGTATTTTTTCAGATTTAAGCAGCAAACCAAATGATGCATATTATAAATGCAAAATGAGTCAAATGCCAAAGTAACAGTGAAAAATAATACGAAGTTTTACCAGTAGTAGCAGAACTGTCCCATGTCAAAGAAAGTTCCTGAAAAGGCTTTTCAGGACACTGTTTTCACCAGACATTAAGTATATATTAAATACATGTATATAAATTGTATGTAAATTATGTAAATAATTTAGAATTAGCAAAATACATCAACTGAAATATTAAAAATATAAATTAATTAATTAATCAAACTCTAATGTTGATGTTCAGTAAGTGAAAAAAATGGAACAATGAATGCCTAAGAACAAAGTTCGTGATTACTAAAGACATGTTAAAAGCCTCTATTTACTTAGAAGAGAGTGCAGGAAAAGTACTCAGGCTCAAAGGAAATCTATTTTTTAAATATTCCAGCGAGGCTTTAAGGGACAGGAACAGGTTTAGAAACTCTAATAAGCATTGCACATTTCCAAAGCAGCTGAGAAAGGCATTTATGATTCTGACTCTTCTGTTTAATTTATTCTGTCCCATGTTTCTATTTACTACACAAAGTGCTGGTTTTGAAGCCAGAGCAGCTCAGTTAATTTGATTTCAGAGCTATTTCCCATAGATCATCCACCAGGACAGAGTTCCTGTAACAGCAAGCAGAAGCCTGACTAGCCCTAGTGCTTCCTCCCAGGCTATATGTTATTTTCTTAAAGATTCTTATTAGACTCTCTGTTTTCAGCCATGTTCAGCAATTCTGAAGCAGCAGTATTCCAGTCAAAGGACTATAATGCAATTAAATATTTTTTCGTGTTGTAATGGTAGCATCTTCAGCTTGTGGTTTGACAGAGCTTTTTAGTCAGGGTGAATTAAGCACTGTAAGCCTCTTTTGCCTGTTCTCCCCTCAAGACTTTGGTTCTCTGCTATTTAGTTCCTCTGAGGCTGTTTTCCTTTCATTTGCCTTATTAGTAGGTAGGTCAGTAGCTGATGCCACCTACTGTGGGCATCCAAAGGCTTTTCTTTTGTTTCCTTTTTTTCCAAAATCTTGAGAAGTTGCCACTTTCTTTAGTAGTGATTCACAAAAGATATTAAAAAATAATTTAAATCTCTTATTAGGAAAAAGATACTGCACCTTCCTTTACAACTATGTATACACCTTTCTTTAAAGCTTATACAGTCCCAGTGTCTCATCCAAATATCTTAAGTCGGCAAAGGTAAGTAAAAATCCAAATGAGTTACAAATATATGACATATCAATTAACATTTTTCCATTTTCAGGGCTCTTTTCATCTGTAATAGTCTGGTGATTTTTTTTACCTTTCTCTACTCAGAAACCCCTGGAAGCTGGGGAAGGTCAGACCTTGGCTGTGTTGTTAAGACAGAGGGACAAATTGACATCCATATATCAGATCTGCACTGCCTCCCTTGAGCATTTTTCCAGGAATCTGAACAAATGCAGAAGATAATGTTGTACTCTGGGTCATGCTTAGCTGTAGAGGAGTGTGAGGCAGTGTGTACATGTGCATGTGTATATATCTCAGCAGGAACAAATAAACTGTTGTGAAAAAAAGCCATTAGTATAGAGGGAAAAAGAAAAAAGAGGGTTAGTATGAAATGTCTTCTCAAATGCTGGAATGATTAGACAGGTCCTGCGTGTGTCTTTTTAGTTTATGGTCTAAGGTAACTAAGAATTTTCTGATTCTCTACCATTCTTTTCTTTAGTGCTCTGCTGTCATTATATCTGTTCCTTTCAGTCAATCATTGGCTTTGAGAGTGGTCCCACTAATGCCCTTTTTCTATATTACATCCTTTTTTCTACTGACTACTATCTTGTACCTTCTGAGTTCAAATTTGAAGCTCTCTTCCCCTGGCTTTCTTCTACTCATGGCTACACTATGCAGATATTTCTCTTTACAGGACCACTCTTCTCCTTTTTAACTTTTGAATTATTGTCCCATATCTATCCCATTCTGTGCAATATTCCTTAGTCATTCAGTATTTCTCTGCTTCTGTTGCAGCCCTTGTTTTGTCTATTTCTATACCTAGTTTTTGCCAGCTGCCTTTGCTGCAGTGCAATTGACTGGGGATAGCTACAGAGTATAATGAATAGCCTGTTGCAGATTTAAGAGTTTATTTTGGGACATACCTCACACATTTATAGTCTCTCCTAAAAAGATGTTGCTGACTCCAAAGGTGTAGAAGTACTGATGTACTAATCTCTGAAGTTCATGGACAAGTTTCTGAGCTTAAATCACTAATACAAAATGTGAAGTTGGAGGTCTCCAGATGACAATTTCAATACATTTGTTAATGAGAATAGCTCCATGAATTGATTTTACTGATACTGGAATGACAAGGAACATCACACCTAATTCTTTAGGTTGAATTTGTGGTGATTTTCAGTCTGTACAATTATGTTCCCTCTTCATTTTTCTGGTGTTGTTGCACTTCGAGCCCTGGAAAACAGCTGCACAATTCAATATAGATGCCCAGTGGTGTGTGGCCTCTGGAAGGCTTTCACAGTCATAACCATCTGCTCTGTATGTCAAACATACCTAGCCAAGCAGCTACTCTGCTGCACAACCAAACCACTATCAGGAGTTGTTTATGCAGCAAAGCCAGGCCTAAAGCACAAAATAGTGCTCAGATAAAAGCAAGTATGCATGCTCAAAGCTATATTAGTGGACAAAAAATATGTCTTGGGCAGAGAAATTGCAAAGGAGTAATGAATAACCCTGTAATACAACAGAAATCAATTACTGTAATAGCTTGTTTGCAAAGACCCATTCACCCTGCTGCATTCCCTCCTTCCCCTTCCAAACTGGGGCTGCATTTACAATACCCATGCAGAATGACCACAGTTGCTACTGCATCAGTGTAAACAAAATTACCCCAGCCTGTTCACAAATGTGCAAGATGTTCTTGGTTATATGGTCTGAACATAAGCATAGCCATAAGCATATATGCAATCAAATCAGTTGCAAGGTATTGCAATAACCCCCTGTCCTGACTGGTTTTCTTTCTATAAATATGATAGATAGATAGATAGATAGATAGATAGATAGATAGATAGATAGATAGATAGATAGATAGATAGATAGATAATCTCATTTCATGCCTCTCATTTTATGCATTCTAAACTTTTTATTCCCCTTTATAATCTCATTTTATAGCAGATACAATGTTTTCGTCTTTTTGAACACTTCAGGAGTCTCCTTTTTCTCGAAGCAGTATCTCATCTCCCAGTAAATAACAAACATAACAATTCAGATTTCTCTGTTGTTTCCTTACTTATCACTTTAATGTTCCTGTTTGAAATGAAACCAAGAATAAAAACACTCCAAACAGTGAATTAACTTGGACATGTAGATGTTATCTCATGATGAGTTCACTTTGGGGACTGTATTTGTTAAACTTTTTTCTTCTCACTCCATTTCATACAAATTTTGCTAAATTTCAAATTTTCTAAAATTATTACATTCATTTAGTAAGGAACAGAACAGTCATATTTTCAAAAGCATTTATGCAATAAAATTATGTCTTCAGCTGATTGTGAATTTTCCATGAAGCACTTTTTTCAGCTTTTGGAAACGTACTGTGGCTTCCAGGAAAGAACTTAAGTATCTAAATTGTTGCCGCTGGTTGGAAGTGAGGATCCAAAATTCTCATTTAGGGAGCTTTACTTGCAAACTCTGAGCATGACCAGTCATTTCGTAATTTTCATTGTGATATTCTTGTAATCAGGAGGCTAACAGTGCCTGTCGAAGATAGAGCTGGTACCAAACTGAAATACAGAGAATAGAAAAATTCTGATTCACTGTGAAAACTTGAGTTACTGAAAAATAAATTCAACTGGCAATACACAGTTCTATTCTGCTTACTAGTAGAAACACCAACACAGGCTACTATCCTGTTTCAACTAGTACAACAATAATGTGGACAGTAGGTGCTTGCATTTCTTGGGTTTGAAATCTTGACAGCTGCTGTTGCCAGATCCTGCTATTCTGCATTGCCTTTGATGCTAGAAAAAAATAACCATAGCATGTTAATTTTACTGTCTTATAAGGAGAAAAAAAATTTAAAATTACTTTTGGATTTTCATTTATAAGCTAAATAATCTCTTAAGAAGTCTTTGGCAAAGCAACCAATAAGAATGAAGGGATTACAAACTTTAGGTTTTAATGAGAATTGGTTGTTCATGGTGTTTGTTGTTCTGCCACAATCTATCATCAGAAGAATGTGTATTAAGATTTCAGTGCCTAGAATCACAAAATCGAAGTATGATATTTGCATTACTCATGTAGGCTTTGAATTGGACTAGTCAGATTAATGGTTTTAAATATGTACATTTGATTTTGTTGGCCATTTTTCCCTTTGCTTTTAGGCAGCACAGATTTTGAGGGAGGAATTCAGTGGCCAGCTGGCCAAATTAAAGAACAGTGAAAAGATCAAAGTAGTGCATATTGCTATTGTGGTAGTTACTAGCATTTGTGATACCTTATTCTCATGGCAGAACAGAAAGTGGCATAACATCAATCTTGTTTTGTTACAAAAAATAATAAAAAGGGGATTGGTACGACTACAGCTGTTTTCATTATAATCTCAGGAAAGTAATGTCAGAGTCCTCTTCAGAGGCTGTAATGAAAGGACCTTTGAAGAGCTGGGTATTCTTCTGTTAGTCACAAAGGTACTGTACGCAGTAATTCCTTTTCTTAAGAAATGGCTGTTCCGTTAGACCAACAGGAACTGATCACGAGGGTCCCACTATTGCTGAGATGGGGTCATGTAGAGTGGAAATATGAGCTCTATAACCCTTGACCCCTTTCCCTCTTTATTTCGATTCCTTTAACAATGCATGGTTGGCAGACAAAAACAATGGAAAGTTCCAATCTCTTTTGTTTGGCTTGGGAAAAACTCAAGCCAGCTCAGTTTTGTTTTTACCTAAAAGTATGTCTGGGTTTCAATTAAAAGGAGCTACTTTAAGTTTGCTAGTCTGTGAAACTTTGAAAAAAGCCATTGTTGCCCATCCATGATCCAAGCAACAATGAGATACAGATTCTCACAGTGTGTCACAGTAAAACTACGTCTCAGTTCTAACTGCAGAGGCTAAGAAAGGATGGGGTGCTAGCAAGCTGCATTTTTTTAACTACACACCCACTCATGTCTACTTATTAAACCATTTCTTTTAAAACAGGACATAGTATTTTAGAAAGTCTATGCCAAGGAAGTACAGGCAAAAGAACCACAAATAGCACAGTTGCAAGAACTGATACAGGATGCCCTCAACCAACTG
>VWYI01017631.1:10709-157526 GCA_013399455.1 Anthoscopus minutus | reverse complement strand
CAGCTGATGCCCTCAACCAACTGTCTCTTCTAGAAAAGTCATAAGTGTTCTGCAGAGGGACTGAGAAGTCAAAAGTAGTTGATTCGTGACTCTTAAAAAACCAGACATTGGATTTATATTATAATCTAAGATTAATAACACCTATTTCTAATCTGCTCAGAGTTTTATGAACAAACACATTCTTTTACAGGTCTAGACTCACAGGGAGGTGACTATTTAACTTCATATTTTCTCTTCTTATTAAACAACTCAGTGTCTCCTTGATATCATACCTAGGCGCATGAAACAGTGATTTCTTTTACAAACACTTCCCAGGGTCACCTGGCAAAAAAATTGGTCCGTCCTAATTCACCATTAATGAGCATTTGACAGAACCTTGCATGATGAAGCAACATTCAGCTGTAAGAAGTTTCCAGTGAAAATTTGTAGTAAACACACTCATTGCAAATCATCTGCAAAGAACAGTATTAGCTGACGCAAATTTGTTCAGCACAAATTTGTCCAGCACAGTGGGTATGATGAAATAAAGAATACAATTGAAATCCTTATCCTATTAAAATATCTATGATTTTTATAAAGTCAGCAGTTTATCTGTGCTCCATTTTGGTATTTACAGCTTACAGCTTCGGGTCAGTTCCCAGCCTATGAAAGTAGATCTCTTCCTGGTCTCTCTGCCAGTGGAGGCACTGGACGATCCCTCCTGTGAAAAAGCATAAGTCCTGCATTTTCAGATAGAGTGCAAAGAACTAAACTATGAAGCAGCTATCCATATTGCAGGATATATAATTACAGATTTTGAAGGACCTCAACCAAATACTTCTGAAAAGTTTGTTATTTGTAGATTTAATTATGCATTTTTAGCAGATATATTTCCAGGCATTCAGCCTTCATTTGCTGAGGACAGCTGGGTAAAAGCATTACTCTCCAAATTGTAACTGATTTTGGTTTTCTTTTTAAATTTTCTTACAGGAAAGTTTACTTTTGCTTTGTATCATTCTTCAACCCTAAAATTAAGAATAATTGCTTGATGAACTTGATGAACTTTTGCAGTTCAAAAGCAGTTCTTAAGATGAAGTTTGCAGTATCACACTGTGTCCTCAGTTCCACTGATAAAAAATTATTTGTAAAATGTAGCCCTGAGGAGGAAGTCACTAAAAAAGAAAGTTTCAGAGTGAATTACTGTACCCACTCTTCCTACATTTTTGTTACTGGAGTAACAATAATTTAATTTAAATCCAATTATAGAGAGATATTTACAATAGGGATTACTAAATCTGGGATTTCTAGGAGTTGTTTCAGTTTCAAGCTCAGTGTGACAAGATAAGAATATTATGGCTAGACCTAATTTAGTTAAAATGGTTTCCTAGGTTCCTTCTGAATAAGACAAAGCATATAACTTGCTGGTCATTGCCAAACATTTGACCAGCCGCAGGAAAGAAAGAAATGTTGGTTTTAAAAATAGAGCTAAATAAAAGAGGAGATGGAGTGGTCCGCCTTCTCTGTGGGTGCTGAAAAGAAAACATTTGTTACCATATCCACACAAAACTGAGGAGAAGCTAAAGGCATCCAAGTAGGGAATTTCTGCAGGCACACCCATGTTTCTTGTCCAGAAGAGTAGCATCAAGGGAGTAAATTCCTATATAATGTACAATTCTAAATATTATCATATTTTTTGACACCCAGTAGTTTGATCAAAGCCCACACATTATTATCTTGTTGCTTGAAATAGAAGTTATCATTTTTTTTCTTTCTCTTTTTTTTAATCATAATTTTGGGAGGCTATGGACCAAATTTTACTTATAGATGTGTGCATGGCTTCCACTGTCTTTTGTGAAATCTCTGGGTAGGCCTTTGTAGGCAAAATTTAGCCTGGTGCATGGTTCTAATTCACTCTGTAGTCCTCTAATGTTCAAAATCTTAAAGATTATTTGGATGTAATACATGAAAGGGAAGACAATATCTGGAAAAGGATGGTGCACAATTATTCTCTGTTTCAAGGGTGAATTGCCTTAAGTGAGCAGAAATCAGTCACAGGAGGCTGCTTGCTTCACTTAGTTTTCTAACTGCTCTAGGCAAATAAAGATTAAGCCATTCTTTTATCAGGAAAGTCCTCTCCCCAGTATAAAGACATAATCAATCTAAATTGAAGGAAACTAAGAGATGCACAGAGGGCTTGTTGGGCAAGTTCAGACTGTAGAATGACAGAAAAGTGTAGGGTTAATTTTGATTTATATTTTACTTCAATATATTCAGCAGAAATTGAGGTCAAAGATAAACACCTGAAATGTTTTATGATAATTTACTGAATAGCTGATAAAGGAGTTTCATGTCATTGGTATAAATTTTCAATAGAGAGTCACTGTTGTAAAATATAGGTAGCCAAAGTACAAGCTCAGCTTAGTTTCTCATGCAAAGTCAAATCAGGATGGATAAAAATAATTTACCCTACATTGAACAACTGTAAACCTTAATCAAACTTAATCCTGTTTCCCTCTTTTGAAAATCTCAACCAAGTTGTGGTTCAGAGAGAAGGCAAACAGTTCCGGTACCCTGGGTTGTCAGGAAAGATTAAGGCTAAATCTTATTTTTATACAAGTCTGTACAAGTTCATGATTTTGATAATAAGAAGCATTTATGCACAACAATATCAGATTTTGTTCTGCAAAACCAACTTATAAGCTATTTTCAAGCACAACTAAAAATCACATTCATCCTAGTTTTCTCATAATAGAAATGACAAAAATAAAACCTTTTTCTGAACTCAAGAAAAAGTGTGATTTTCCTCAACCTCTGACGATCAGAATAAAAGTGAACAAAGACTCAAACTACCCATATTCTGAGCTTTAAAAAAGAAAATATGGCTTTCTGCCCCTCTCCTGGTACTTTTTTTGGTTAAGAAAGATTTATTGAATCCCAGTTTTGTATTTTTCAGAAACTGGGACATAGAACCAAGAATGCTCCTTGATGAAAGGTTTTATTTACACTTAAAATGTTTTCTTAATTCTTCCAGGGAAGTTCATATTTACAGGAAGGAGAGATAGCAACAGGGATGGTGAACAGCACAAAAGCCCGTGCACTCGGTAGTACATCAGTTCAGTAGCAATACATGTAAATGCCCATGAATTTTGCTTTTGTGTAAAGTCACACCTTCACTGTGTTATCTCTTCAATGAGGTAACTTACAGCTTCCCAAAGGAAGGGATAGCATAGACTTTGTAGCACTGATTAACTTCTGAGGTGAACAGAGATTTTAATAACAGCTGAGTGAAACAGAAGAACCAAAAAATCCCCAAGGAGCATTACTCAGTGCAAATTTCTCTGTTCTACTAATAAAAGGATAGCTTCCACCATAGCTTTTTCTTGGAGCCATGAAGAGCTCTTTGCAGCAGCAGTGTGCCTCCAGGAAAAAGACTGATAGGACTGGAGAGCCTGCATGGATGTTTCCCCAAATACCCAATTCATCTGGGAGTTAGAGCCCCTGTTCCTGTCTCACTGCAGAGAAGATGGGGATGGATTTCAGAAGTCGTGTTGGCTGCAGAAGTTTGCACTGATGGATTTACAGCCCTTCCACAGCAGCTGCCTTGTCTGGAGGCAAGGCACACACCACAATTTCTTCTGCTACGCCTTGCTTTTGTAGTCCTAAAACTTTTTTTTTCATGAAAACATAATATTTTGCAACAGTCATTGAGCTCACTCCAAAATATGCAGCCTTTTAAATAAACCACAGCATCTCAAACACTGACAAATTCACCACATCACCAATTTTTAATTGGATTATTCCATTTTCTTGACTCAGCTCTGATGCTGAACTAAATTTCCACATATTATTAAACTTTTAAATATCGAATTGTTCCTGTTGTTGGTATCAGTATTAAAATCATAGCTGCATTTAATTTTTCCTTCATGTAGCTTTATCATGTGCTCTAAGTTTACGTCTAACGTCAATCTAAGATGAAATCAACTGATCCTGCATTTTTTGCAGTGATTAGAGGTTTTAATGCAGATTTTCTTTTGTGGAAAGTACTGTGAATTTAAGCATTCTATAACAAAATAATCAAACAAGAAGAAATCAGTGAACTGAAACACTGCTAAGAGTAAGCTAATTTTTGAAAAAGACTGGCATTCAGCAGCCCATATTTATTAGCATGCTGGTGTCTTTTGAAATCAGTTATTGTATTTCATTCCCACAGCAGATGAAGATGGTAAATTAGTTCAATTGCAGATGAGAGCTCAGAGCCTACAGGAAGCTGATTTGTTTGTCAGCATCCAGAAACTTATATCATGAAGCACATCTCTCCTAGCCATCTTCTGTCACGGGGAAAGAAATACTGGGATGTGTGCATCAGTGTGCTAGCCTGAAAAATGCCCTCCACTTCTGGGTGTCTTCTACTTTGCTTGCATCAATTGTCTACAATAACTTCAAATTTCAAACAATTAAAGATAAATTGGTGATATGCAAAACTGTGACATACCAAAGGCAGCTCATTCTTGCTCATTGAAGGTAGGAAATTCACTTCTCTTAGGTTTCAAAACTAGAGAAAAGCAGCTAGAAAAAGAGGCTGCCACCCTAGGATGAAGGCATATGGCACGTTTATTTTTTTACCTAATTGTCTACCATAATGTCCCATAACTATGGAAGAAGGGGAATCCCTTTTCAAATTATGCTCTTAAGCCTGAAGTAATCTCCCCCAACACTGCACAAGCGGTACAGGAATGTACTACTGCATTTCAGGAAAAGATCTGTTGGGGGGAAATGAAAATATAGAGGGCATTTGGATATGAGGGCACTTACACCTTAGTTCCACTTTTAAGAAAAGGAAAGGTAATGGAAGAAACACCAAGTGCTAGTCATCTTTGACACCCTCATTATTAGGAGGTTTTTAAATTTTATTCTTGCGGCTCATATTCAACCTGACAAGTCATGTAGCGATTAAAAATTGGAATGCTGCAACAACAGTGTTAGAATTAGGATCAGTGACTGGTTTAACTCTCCCTGACAAGGAAAGCCTGGCAAATGACTCAGTTCCAGCCAGTAGGGAATCTTCAGCCTCACTGCGCACTACCAATGCATCCTGACAAGTCTTGCCAAGACAGCCAACGTGCACCTAGCAGATGCCCTCGGAAAGGTTTTTCTTCTTGCTTTTCTTGCTCCTACGCTGTTCACAGTTGGACTCTGAAGTAAATGTTAGGATGTGTTCAATGGAGGCTAGGTGCGTTTTCTAGAACTTGCAAAAAGCCTGGAGGTAAGGAATTGGGCCTATGGAAGAGCTTTTTCTTCCTCAATCTTCTGGAAAAACAGATTTTTTTGCAATGACCCAACCACAAGTATGGGAGGTTTTAGAGCCCAGATTCAGAGCTCTGGAAGTTTCTAGAAGGAATTTCTGTGGAGCAATTACATAATCACAGAGGACTAAAACTACCTTTACAATATGAAGGCTCTGCCATGGGTCCTATGGCATTCAGACAGCCTCAGCGATATATTCAGATAGTATATCTGGTATTTTGGCTCCCTCTTTCTCTTTCTCTCTAATAACATGTTGCCCTTTCTGCTGTATAGTTGCAGGACAGACTTCTTTGACTGATGTGTTTAAGATATGGGTGGCTTAATAGCTGTGTTGTAATAATGACTGATTTTTGGTGTCCTGGGAGAACATCTCTCTTGGCACTTCAGATATAAAAAACAAGTGACATTTTGAAATAAACAAGGTCTACAGGTGGTAGAATTAGCACTCAATCTGTCATCCTGCAAGCAAGGCAGACCCACAGCGACAAAATAGAAAGTACTTTGAGGTAAGCAGACTAAAATTTGGACTTTATTATGAAGAAACTAAAATGTAAACCTTACTCTCCCTTTTTTCAAAATTGTCTCAGTAACTGGGCACATGGAGCAAATGGCATTTCGTGGGCAGAAGGGCAAGGATGGGAGCAGAGTCTGAAGAGCCACAGTGGAGGTTTTGCATTCACCAGACAATATGAGGCTGGATTCCTCGGCAGGTCTCCCAAGGCCAGTTTGCAGCATCAATTTTAGCAGGTGGGCAGGTAATTCACTTCCTTCATTTTCTTCACCTCACACAAAGGTTGCCAGAGTTGGGTCTTGCCTTCAGGTTTGTAGCTCTGTATCATTTCTGTGCCCCTTGGAAAAGGATTTCTTTCCTTCCATGCCAGAAGCTGAGATTGGTGGTGAGATTTTAGCCAAATATAACATCAGCAATATCCATGGCTCTACTGGCTAAAATATCTGAAAGTAAGTAAATATCAGTTTTACTGAGGAAAAATACATAAGTATTTTGAGGGTTTTTTAATTCCATTTTCCTGTTTAGCAAAATGTATTTATAGATGAAAAAATCCAAAATTTTAGTGAAGGCCTTCAGTCCATACTCAAACTCATTTGTAGACTTTAATGTGTAATTGCAGATACAGTCTGTCTCCCATAAAATATTTTTGTGTGATGGCAGAAAAGATACCAATCAGCTCTTGATTAATATTCATTGTATACATATATGTATTCAGGAAATTAAAAGGCATTTTCAGACAATAAGAGAGCATACAGCACAAAAGACAATCCCAGATAAACAAGCAAGCAATGGTCAAGGCAGTCTCTTTGATTCAGAGTTAAGAAAAGGCCAGGCACTTCATTTTTTCTTTCACAGAAGAGGATTAAGAAAAACTGAGCTGATAAAATCTTGTGATCCCACCCACTTTGGGTGCATGTTTTCTAATTAATATGGAAATTTGATCAATTATCAAAATGCACTGACTGATAGAGATGTGCCATTCATCTTCTGTTCAATCCTACATGTGCCTTGGAAGCAAGAAGAGTTTTTCAGGTTCTGCACTAATTTAGACATTAAAAATGTCATAAGTTTGGGGGTTTTTGTTTGGTTTTTTCACATTCAAGGTCATTATTATTAGTATTTTAAATGAGCCAAACCAAGCTACTGTCCTGTCCTCCATCAAGATCATGCAAAAATAGCACACACATAAACAAATGCAGAGAATTACATACAGGGAGATAGAGACAGATGACATCAACATAGTTATCTTTAAGTATCCTGGCATTTGCAAAGGCTAATCATTGCATAGAACTATTTGCAGAATCAGCTGCTTCTCTGTGAAGTCGCAATAATCATTAAAGTAAATGAAGAATTTTCCACAGCTCTTTCATCAGGGAACAGAAATCCAGCAGTCAACACCAGCTCCCATTCAACCCAGTGGGACTTTCAGGAGCAAATAGCCACCATGAGGAGGGTGCTGGGCACACCTGCCCTGCTCTTGCTACACTTCCCTCACATCACAGGCCCCCATTAGGAACATAACTGAAATTGGATTGCTGAGTAAGGAGCACAGGGCAAAGAAAACATTTTCACCTTTCATGTGTTTGTGGTAGTCTGCTAGATCGAGGGTCATTTGTTGATGTGAATGCTTTTCTAATCCTTTTTTTTCAAAGACCTTAAGAATAGGAAGTGGGCGGACACAGGGGAGCTCTGCAAGGATAACTGTTAGAGACAGAAACAAATTAGTGAGCCAAGGTCTAGAAAATGGGTACTGCTGAGGCAAATTAAGAGGAAAAATGTCAAACCCATAAAGCTGTAAATGAATGCTGAATGGTTATATAGACACTTTTGTCCAAAAATTTAACCAATAACTGGTGAGACCATAACACCCACTGTTAGACTAACATGAGAGAACAAGAGCACGTGAGATGGCTGGTTAGGGTGTTGTGTTGTCCTAATCCCTCTCAGACTGGTTACAGACCCGGTTAAGAAAGTCTGAGCTCATACACATCAACAGCTCAGATGGCAAAGGCCAGTTTTAATGCAGTAGGAAAGCAGACTGGGAAAAGCCACTGTTAATTTTTTGCCTTCAGTGACAGGAATCTGCTGCTTCCCACCAGCCAGGCCCCAGCAGCTCAGCCTACTGAAAAAGTAGATAAGCAAAACAACCATCACATTGAAAACTGAGGAGAGACAGAGCCTGAAATGAAGAAGATGGATGGTCCATCTCAGAAAGGTCCACACATTCTGAATTCAAAATACAACAGTTTTCTTCTTCCTGTCATGTCATGAATTGCTGGGGAATGCCCTTCAAGTGAAAATTTGATGAAAGATAGAAACAAAAGAAGGCTTAAGTGAAAATTTCATCTCGTTTTGTTTACTTATATTTACTTAATTAAAGACTGCAGCTAGCAAAAAATGCTGTTTCAAGAGACAGGTATGTGCAAAACCCCAGGTCAAGACCATACCTTAGTGGACAAATAGATCTGACAAAGGCAGCAGGATTCAGATCATCCAGGCTCAAAACAAAACAGAGGGAGCTGCCTTGCTGGTTTAGAGTAAGAAGGCTTCAGTAAATGATATTTTTCCATGTTTAGCCAGAAACCTACTCACTTTTGCTTCCATATTCAAGTTTCACTTAAATAACTCTGAAAATATTAAAATTTAGTCCTGTGCGAAGTTCTCAAAGCTGCTAAAAGTGATTGTCCACCCAGGCAGGGTGCTGGGGCATTTTTCTATCGCTGCAGCTCAAAATATTCATAAGATTAATAAAGATCATGTAAAGGCATCTTCACAGCCATACTGTTAATGCTCATAAAGCATTTGCCCGCCCAAGCAGGGTGTAGATATTCAGCACTGGGACAATATGTCCCAATATAGATCCCTGCTAGGACCACCCTGCTGCAGAGACTCTTTCACAATGTAAGGTGAGGAGCAACAGGTAAATGCCAGATTTTTTTTTTTTTTTTGCACTAAAGACCATGCTGGGATCATTACAACACTGTTTTCCATTGTCTGTACAGATATTTGGGATTGTTTCTAGTGTTTGTCCCATCTCCATGGGTGAGAAAGATCAAGCATAATCTTGTTTGTTTGCAAAGTACAGTGAATTTATACACAGCTGTTTTACAGTGTTTAACATATTCTGTGTGGACAGAGTAGGAATGAGAGGAACAGGAGCCATCTCTTCCTGTCTTTATTATTTAACTTCTTTTGTTAAGAATATGCTTTTGTCATCAAGGAATTTCAGTGGGGATTTGCCACCAAGCTCTGTAGTTGAATTGTGGTGAGTGAAATTATGACGGTGTTGATATCAAACTAGAATTATAAATAGCATGTTATAGTTTTATCCAAAATGAAAGGATTATAAAATTCCTTTAGCAATAACTTGGAGCTTATGCTTTTTAAATTTCAAATATCAGTTTGAATCTCCAGAATTAATGGGAGCATGTCAGAAAGAAACCTTAAATTAGATTACATTGTTTATTTTTGGATAACTCAGCATTATTTTTCTATCTCACATTCTCCAATAAAGAAAGAGTTAAATATAACTTTGGAAGGTATTTTAGTCATAACAGAAATCTCTTTATGTATCAGTGGGTCAATAGTTCAGTAAAAGAAGGAACTATAACTTGAATAGACACTAATTAAAAGAATCAATTCTTATCCTACTACATATGTCCAGTCATATTAACACATTTCTAGATTTCTTACTCAGTGGACTAGTCAAGATTAAAGGATTTGCTAATATGGATGAACTGAGTATGCTTCCAAACTGACTGAGCAGATTTGTGAACAAATTAGTTCATTTAAAATTGACAGTGAAAGATTGATTTTGCACAGAATGAGTTACCTAAGGTATTCATCATTTCCTCTGTTTCCATGCACAAGACAGAGATCTGCTTCTTTTTCTTTCTGATTGTAATAGGACTGCTTACTGAGCACCTTTATTTTACAGCCATGATTGCAGCCTGTCATTCTTTTAATTTAGACATATTTTAGCCTCCACAGACCTTCAGAAATAACTTCCTTAAAAGCCTCAGTCTAATGACTCATTACATGAGTTGCTCAATTCAACCACAGTACTTTAAATTATAATGCAAGGAGAAAAATTGCTAATTACACAGAAAAAGATCCAATTACTCCTGAGACCATTTGATTCATTATTCAGATTGTTTTGGGGGTGGGGGTGGGAGGAAGGGTTACATGGGGTTATGTATCAATGTATTGTGAATGGCTCTTAGATGTCAGATTTGCCATCAGTTATCATCATTCAGAGGTATCCAACATCTCTGTATTTTCCCCTACCAATCAAAATAGAGTTTCCAGACTGTGATTCATGCATATGTGCCAGTATGTAGGTCTTCATCTTCAGCCATTAAATGACATTAGAGGAAAGCTATAACCAATCCTTTTTTAATACTGCTGCATGCTCTGTTATCCACTGGCTTGCCAGGGAGATGTATGTGACCACAAATGCAACGGGATGTGACCCACAAATCATGAATCCCTGGAGAGAAGAGTTCCTCCACTGATGAAAGGTGTGGTGCTTGATTTTCTGCCAGTCCAGAGAGGTTGTGATTTGCTCATGACTGGGTCCCTCCCATGGTTCAGTGTGATATTTACTGCTGTATAGGAGTTTAAATCAAAGGGAATGACAAACTTATCAATGTTGTCCTCTTCAGAGCCAAAATTACTGAGACTTAACTTGTTTCAGCTACCACCATAAACCCCTTTGGACTCTACAGAGTAAGATCACATCCACTCCAAAATTGCATTTTGTTTATGGGACACACAGGGCTCCCTTTCCAGAACTGCAGTCTCCTCAAACCTAGCTCATGCTTAAAGCAGAAGAGAATTGAAATCAGCTAAGTACATTCTGTTCCCTGTGTATCAGTTCTAGTTACTAGATAAGATTTTATATGTATGTGTGCTTTTCGTTTAGTTTGCCCAGATGTGAAATGAGATCAAATTTTGATCCAAAGAACATTTAAATGTCATTGTTAGTGTTTTCATGCCAAAATTAACAGTACAAATGAAGATGATTGTAATGTATCAAATTTGATAATATCCTACTCTTTTATCCTACTGCAGACTATTGTTTGCAGCTATACTAATGTGAGATGGAACAATTTTAGACCTCTCAAAAATTACAGTTCTTTCAAAAACTTACAGTCTGCTCAGTCAAAGCTCCAGTTTTCTACAGACTTTGCTAACTGATTCAGTGCTGCTATTGTTCCCTGAAACATGTGTTCTTCCATAACAATTACTCTTTTGCAGTATATCCATTTTAGTCCTCATTAAACCCATCTTGCCTACGATGTGTGAGCCAAGCATTCCCATTTTTTGCAGGATGTCACTTTCTAGTCCACACTTTAATTTTGTGCAAACTGTAATCAGTTCATTTTTTTTTTTCTCTTCCATTCATGCTTCCTACTTAATTTCCTTTTATTTTACCTAAACACTTCAATACTAATTGCTATTTCTGATTGCAATACAGCTCTCCTATTTGCTTAAATTTTGCAGAACTTCTCCTGACAAGAATGTTATGTTACTTATGATGAATTATGCAAGAGCAATAAAATGCAAAATATGTAAATGGCACGATTGTTATCTTGCTATTAAAGTGAGACAGTAACAGAATTTGAAATGTATATTAACAGGTTGTTCACATTTTTAATGCAGCAGAAGATAAGAGAAAAAAAATTCACTGGACTTTGTTCTGCAGTTGCAGGTGAGAGCAAGACATAATGAAGACACTTTCTCCACTTTCAGTGATTTGTCTTTCACAGTTCAATTCTGCCATTTCACAAGCTTGCTGGCTCTAGGGTTATGTGTCCTGGCAAATTGTTGTCTGTCACTTGTTAATGTATTTCCTCACTTACCTGATTGACAAATTCCCTGCCTTGGCCATTGATTTGTGCGGATATACGTGAATGTCTGATGAATTCAATCAAAGACCTCAACACTTTTGAGTAGTTTATCCTGTAGAGGTTTATCTTTAGTGCATTTTGAAAAGTAATCCATAGCTGTTGCCAAATATTTGTATGTGTCTGGGTCAGCAGTGAGAAAACAACTATCACCATTAATTTGTGCTGTCTGTACAATTCCTATCCTGATGACCCTGCCATGGTGCTCCACTGGATCACATTGTCTACCTCCATCCAAATCTGACAGCTAACAGACAAGTTTTGCAGGAGGGTCTCCCATTTACTGGATTTAGCAGTACCACTGACAGTCTCCTCAGGCTACACATAGTCCACAGTCATAACAACTTAAGCAGATGCTGAGCAGAGGGAGTCCGTCCTCGTGTCCACCCCAGCAAGGAAAAGCCATGGGTTTTGAGCAGCCCAGGGGATTGTAGCTTCTGCACCTGAGTGCAGAGAGGCAGCGGCGGCAATGAGCACAAGTATTCTGTGCCAGTGGGACACAGAGGCAGTTCCTCCTCATCTTGCCTGACAGACAGCTCAGCCAGACTGACTAGGGCCTAGCGCAGGTTTCAGCTTTAAGGTGAAAGTCAGTGCTCAAGAGCTGAGTCACAGAGTGGGAGAGGTTGGGAGAAACAGGAGAATAATTTAGCAATCCTGAGTCTCTCATGTGCTTTGTTTTCAAAGTGTATCCAGCTTCTGTGTTAAGAAGGGGATCTTGGTTTAAAAGTCGAACATCTCCACATCTGCATGAAACTGAATTTTTAGATAATCTTTCACTCAGGTCATTGTGAACATCATTATTTGGATGTCAGTCTGTGGGACTAGCAACAGTTCAAACTAATTTAAATACTAGTCAACACCATTCCTGAACTATCAAAGATAAATAAATATAAATAAACACTTCTAGCTCATTTTGTTGCTTGGGAAGCCTCACTTCACACGCAGCAATGCAGGCACCTGGTGATTTCTGCTAAAATAGAAATTCTTTTGGCATGCCATTTACTTTGAATTCTTCTGCCTCACAGTGACTCCTGGATCCCTTTGGGACCCTCAAAGTCGTCACTTTTTGGGGTGGCTTTTGTAGCCTGCCTCAGCTCTGCCTCTGCACTGAAGCGGCAGCTTTAGCAGACCATGAGCTCAAAACTGGGTAGATTTCATCCAGTCATAGCAAAATCATATGGTAATAAGCTTGATAAAGGGGTAATACAATTATCCCAGTAACACAGCATTGGCATTAGCCAGGATTTACCTTTCTGTAACTATATCAAGTTCAAAATTAAAAACTATGTTACTTCAAAAGAGTCACCATCTTCCTGTTCTCCAGCCTGAATGCTTTCCTTTCCCTTTCCGTAGCACCATGAAGAATTTCTACTCTCTTCAGAAGCAGGGCTTGCCGCTTTCACATTTAAAAATCTTCTCACTTCCATCAAAGAAATGGAGCAGGTTTTTACCTAAGCTTGCTGATGACAGATTTACTAGGTCTGAGGGTGCAAAACAGGCTGTTAGAATAAAAAAATCAAGCCAGATTTTCTAATCTGATCAGACAGGAGGAAGAAAGCTAGGAACCTTACTTATTTGTTTGTTTGTTTTCTATTTAGAGTGTTTATTTTTTATTCTCATGAAGCTAAAGGATTAATAGTGGGAATAGTGACTGAAGCCAAGCATAGTGTGAGAGCAGATGCTTTGCAAGCCTTTCCATACAGCCTTGCCAATCCTTCACAGAGCAGCTCTGGGTTACCACACTTTTCTCCATTTTTGTGCCTCTTTTCAGCATCCAGTGCTAGCCAGAAGGAATTGAATGATGGCTTTGTGATTTAAAAGAGTCATCAGAAATACTAAAACAAGGATTATTGGGCATATTTTTTTCATCAAGACATGCAAGAATAAAAATTGTTTATTGTGTGTGTGTGACGAGGCTATAAAATGCACACAGTAAGAATATGAATAAGGATAATTTCAGGTTTTGATGATTTTTCAGGACTTCAGAATCCTCTCAGGTTAAAGTGGGAGATTTTAAGGAGCAGGGATTTCAAAAGAGTTTATAAGCTAAAGTCTATGTTTTGAGTTATGCTTGCAAACAAATTGGTAGCCAGTGTATTTTAAGATCATGTTTTCCTCTTTGCAAATGGCCCCATAAGACAAATGCATGTTGATTAGCACACCCTGAAATAATATGCTGCAGCTGTACTAATTGCTACTAATTCCCATACTGGAAGGGGACAGACTACAGGAATGCAATCCTGTAAATTGGGCCCCACAATTTCCAAAGGATATCAAGGCCCAGAAAAAGGCACCAAAACTGGTGAAAGGCCTGGAAGGCAGATCCTATAGAGAGCAGCTGAGGCCACTGGGCTGGTCTAGTTTGGGAGAGGCTGAGAGGTGACCTCATTGCTCTCTACAGCAGGAGAACTCAAGAGGGAGGTTCTTCCTGTGCCTGACAGGACACCAGTGAGTGTTCCAAAGCACTGCAGCCCCTGGCAACATCTGCGTGTCCTGCTTCCTATGGCTCATTCTCCTGACACCACATGATAGGGGCAGGGCAAGCTCTGCAGAGATCCTCACCTTCCCCTGGTCTTGGCATTGCCTGGCGGCCCTTGGTGGCCAGGCAGTGGACACAGCTATAAATTCAGCCCTATGTTCAGGCTGAGCATATAATGTCGTTTATGCTTCAGATATTTATTAGGTAGTGGGGATGCCAAAGGTGCAAGAACGGGTTTGCTTCTCTCTGTGTGAACTTTGCAGAGATGTAGAGAGCAGGCAAGATTTCCTTGCCATTTCTTACAGTCATGACCAGACATTGAGTCCTGTGGTTTTCATGGTCATCACGGAAGAGTGAGGCATTAGAGGTACAATCTGGAGGGTGCCAGAAAGGGGAAGTGGATACACAGATATTTCTGCAGACAATTTTTGCATCATCTCCTTTTGTGCTATCCAGAAATTATTAGTCAGTTGATCATTTTTATTTAATTTTAAGAAAAACATTGTCCCTTTTAAAAGTAAAAATTTAGAGTACTATTTTCTTCCTATATTGCACTTGATTGACAAAGCACAGGTTGTTCCAGCTGAAGTTTCTGCTTTCATTTTTAAATTTAAGTTACATTAAAGTTTAAAAAAAACCCTGCAAAATATAAATCTCTTAGATATTGTTGCTCATAAGTTGCAAATGATGCCAAACCCACATAAGCTGTACAACAGGAATAAAACCTCTGAAATGGATTTTTGTAAATCTCAGAGTCAAATTATTGAACTATAAATATGCAATACGCATATTATTGTGTTCATTTTTTTTTCTTCAGTGAGGTTTTTCCATGTCAAGAAATCTCATCTGAAAATTTGGCTCAGTCCTGATCCTTTAAAATTCCACTAGCTCTTATACATTAGCATTTTCATGCTTCCTATTTATCACTATGCTTAGAATTGTTGCAGTGTGATAGAAAGAATTATTTTTGAAGACATAAGTAAGCCTGTTATCCACATGAATAAGGAAGATAATACGGTGAATCTCTCTGAAATGCACAGCCTTAGTGTACAATCAGTGTATTTCTTTCATGTTTATTCCTTTGTCACATATTCATTTGTGAGGGTTCTACAACATGTTCACTACATGTCATGAATTGGTTTACCACAAGTTTATCCTTTCCGTGCATTTTTTTCACTGGTAAGGCAATCACTGCACATTGGCAGATTTTTATGTATCCAATATCTTCATTCTCTTATCAAAAATTCATTTAATTGTATTTTAGACTGGTTTCACATAGGATTTGGATAAATGGAAGCATAGGTTGCAACCTGTGTGTCCCTTAGCAGAAATTCATGTAAGTTACTTCAACTGACATTTAGTACACAATTACTGCTGTGCAATTTATCTGCTGGAGTGTTGCTTTTGACAGGACCAGTTTAGAGTATGCAGACAGTAGGCTATAAAGGCACTGAACTATCATCATCAGCAATGCTAAGCAAAACAGGCTAACTGAACCTTAATAATCTTATTTAATCACCTGGTGGTCCTTGAATCTTCTAAGTCAAAGGTGTTTAGCCCTTGGAGTTATAGATTGTCTCTCTTTGCAAGATCAATTTAACTCCTGTTTCACCAGAAAACAAAAACACCAGAAGCTGTTTTCAAGGACATTCGTAGAACTCTACCATCTCCTGTTAGTACTTGAGGTGCAGAGTGGCTTTTTTCTGTTTTCCTTTGCATATCCCTCCCTCTGCAGCACATCTGCGCAGGAATTTTTAAAACTGCATCTATTTCATTTGGGTTATTTTCTGCTGCTTTTTATTTATTTTTTAATGAAGCTTTTATGAAATTCTATCGTGTACATTTTTCTGCCTATTACAATTCGAAGTGCATTTATTATTAAAGTTGAATAACTTACTAATGAAAAAAGACAAGAATTCAGCTTCAGGATACTTTGTGTTTGGAATACTCAACTTGCATAGTTATCCTTAGATTTAACAATGCATGTTCACATCCACGTGCACACTTGTACACACAGACACAATATCCACTTGACTATATCAGAACATAATTTTTTAATTTGCCATTTACCAATAAATTTCTAAATTGCTTTTAATATATCTCTCAGCTTCCTCTGGATACCTTACAAATCAAGATTTAGCCATAAAGGTGATTTGCCAACATTAAAATCCTGCAAAAATGGAGAGCTTTTTCACTCTGGTGTTGGGCAAAAGCAGCTAAGGACAGAATTTAGCCTCATGTATCAAAGAAGGATTAGGCCTTCTGTGGTTTTGGTTTTGATTAAAATCATCATTGTTTAGCTGTACAATATATTTATGAAGAAAAAACATGAAAGAAAAGAATATATTTTGAACATTAGGAAATTGAGGCAAATAAAACGTTAAAGAAAACTATTTCATAAAATGGCATGTAAACATGTGGAATACGTTACCAAAGACAAGAGAGGTAACTTAGAACATATGTTTATGAATCAGTATGTTCAAAAGAGAACAAGATGAGTTTCTACACAAAGAGAGAATAGAGTGTTAGGAATGCAGGAAATTAGAGATGGAGGAGGGGGGTGAAAGCAGAAAGGTTGGTTTTATGAGGATTAGTAGCTTTTAACAGAGCAAGGCTGTGAGCAGGTGGAGTTCCCACCCTGGTCTGAATGGCAAATGCACAGCTTGTACTTCAAACTCATACCCTTTTCCAAAGGATTGAATGGGGTGGGGAGGAGAGTCTTCAGCGGCAGTTGAAATCTAACAGCTAAATACAGTGTTAAAATCTAAATATAAACTCCAGGTTGAGATCTTTAATGATCCTAGAGTTTTATTGTCAGCATCTGGGATACTGTCATATCCCAGAACACCTTTTTTCTTCTTTTGAATGGGGTGCTCCTGCCCTTACTGTTTGATAAAATTAAGTCACAATTCAAAAAGCAGAACTGACTCAATGGCTTCACAGACAATAAACATCTGTTAATTGAAGACCTTGGCTTCCTACTATGCCCTTTCTGCAGGAAAGCCAAAAGTAAGCTAGTCACTTTAAGTGTCTTCTTTTCTGCACAATCCTTTCAGGTACCTGTCCAAAAGAGCTGCTTTATACACCCAGTGGGACACCCACATTTAGGGGCACATCATGCCATGATCATCTTAGAAGTCAGACAGATATTATGTCAGGAGAAAGTCATAAGTCCAAATCTGACCTAAATGCAGTCCAGAACACGCAAGAGATGCTTCTGAACAGCCTGTCTTTGCCATGATCATCTGGTTAAGTTTTGCCTCTCATAACTCATTTCTGGTAAGGCCTACAGAAGGACACAGGCAGGCCAGTCTGCTTCCCAGAAGTTCCAGGTTCTGTGAGAAGGATCTGTTTTTCTTGAGGAACATGATGTTAACAATCACTATAGGTAGGAAGAGTGACCAAGTGTTCCTCTGCATTCAGGATGTGCACCTGCATCCTTTTACTCCCTTCTTAGAAGTTCTATATGCTTTAATATTTTTCCATAATAAAGCCATTGTTTTTGTCTCTGATTGATTGTCTAGTCAAAACGTAATAAATGGGTATGTTTGTATTGCTGGCAACTTCATACCTATGTATTTCTTTGCTGGCATATATCCTAGATCAGTTTTGACCTTTTCCTTTAAAAAGAAAACTCCTGTTACAAGTAGGGAGGTTTTAATAAACCAGTGTCAGACCTTTTAATTCACTTCAAATTTTCTATGAAAAGAAAGGACATTTTTCCCATGGCATGGAAGCAAAATAAAGATTTTAAATTTCCTTGTGGGGGAAAAAAAAAGCAAGAAAATCTTCAGAAAGCAAATTCATGGAGGGTAGATATATAATCAGGCAAATCTCTGGATGAGTGACGTTCACAGTATGTGTTCACTATCTGCTATTCAGGCAGCAGCACAATATGGCATGTGAACGTGTACATGGACTGACAGAAACACCAAAACACCATGCCGAGGACCACCAGGAAATTCTGCACTGTTGAGGAGTGATGCTGTTGAAAGGCATCGCCCTGTCTACTCCTAAACCAGGCTTAGCCTCTTTCAACATCAAAACTAATCACAGCAGAGGGGTTTCTCTGCAGAAGGGGGAGGCCAAGCTCCCTCCCTCCATCCTTCCACCACTGTGGTTGCTGTTTGCTCCCCTTCATCTGCCTGGGCTGTATCAAGCCTCATAAAAATGTCCTTGTACCCGCAAATGACATCTAGGGGAAAAGCTCCTAGACAGGCTTACTTACAATGTTTATAAACTCTTCACCACAAATTGTACGTGATAAAGTAGCATTGCCTTTATGCCTCCATTTTGTTGCAGGAGGTGGATGCTCTATGAGTGGATGCTTTTGTTCAGTGGTGGTTTCCTGTGCTGTTAAGTGGCAGCAGATGGTCGCCCCGCAGTGAGATGAGCCCTGGCCATGGTCCTACTGGCAGGGGCAAGAGCACTCAGCTGTCCCTTGCATCCGAACTGGTTTTATCAGGAAAAGCTGGAGAACGAGATAAAGAATCAGATTTCACTAAAGCTGCTCCCCCATCCCCCCGCAGCATCTGTCAGGGCCTGCTGGCTGAAGCTCCACCACCCTGGGAGGCTTCAGACACCGAGGGAGAGGGTGTGCTGGGCCAGCCGTGCTCACTCCTGCTCCCAACAATATGGTTCTTGCCTTATGTTGCATTGCTATGGATGCACAGTTTCCATGAAAGGGTTTTATTTTTTCATGGCCACCTGTCCTTGCAGGTCTTCCTTTGCTTTCCCTGAAGTGATATTTCAGAGCTGTCTGTTATAATTTTATTTCTGACTTTCTGCAATTCGCACTTTTCTTTCTCTGACTCTCACGTTAGATTTATTCTGTATCAAAGGTTCTCTTATATTTTAACAATGGTTGGGTTCAAGTTTGCTTTGTGCTGCTCTTCTGAGCACGTACTTTTATTCCCTGGCTTATGTCCATTCTTTTATAGCATTTAATGTTAAAATTTTTTTTATGCCTGCTCCACACTTGGTTTCTGACAGCCTTATTCTGGGCACTGTGTTGACACAACAAATTTTTTCCTCTGGCACTCATATTCCTGATAACATTAGATCTAGAGCTTGCCATCTGACTCTGTAAGCTCAGCTCTTCCTGCCACACAATGCACTCCAGCAGGACATTGTGCAATACAAAACACAATTTCCATGGCATTCTCCCAAGATGTGCTGCTAGTTTTCTCTTTGGCTTATAGTGTAAAGACCAAGCAAGTTCCCCTACCAGAAATATCTCTACACTGATCCCTACTATATCATTATTGCAAAGTCAGAGTGACAGATGGCTAATTGGCAAGTACAAGTGGTGCCCTCAACTGTTCCGTGGAAGAGTCTTTTTGGTAACATCCTCCAAAATCAAGAAAGCTTGGATCACTGATGTGGGAGTGAGCACAGGTTTAGAGGGGGCACACAGTGTATTAACTCACAGCACTCTGTGGTTTTCTTTGCTGAGTCCCAGTCACCAATGCTCAGGTTAAGCACTGTGCAGGGCTGAGTGGTCAGTGAAGCTCCGGCATCATCCCCAACTTGTGCTGGGTAAACCCTTGTACCACCCATTTATGCACAAACCACTTCCCCCAGCCCCAGCATGTGCACTGGGAACACAGGCAAGTAAATACACCCCTGTTGCAAACTGAGACCTGACATTTTTGATGACAGCTTTTAACACAGCTCTTTGAATTTCATTTCCTGAGAAGGTTTCAGCCAGCAAAGCCGAGCTATTCATGCAAAACATATGCAAAAATGAGTCAAGCCCAGCAGATGAAATCACTTCTCATGAACAAAATTTGGTGGAAAATGCTTGTTATTCTTGCCATGATAATTGAAAATTTGTGCCTGAGAAACAAGTACCTGCTTCTGAGCATGGGCAGCAAAAGTTCAGGTCAAAATAATGCCTGGAAGAGGCTTAGCCCATCTCTCAAACTGAACCCTTTTTTTTGCATGTTCAAAAAAACAAGGGAAAGCTGTTATGCTTGTTTCTCTGGATGATATGTTCATTTTACTGGGAAGTTATTTGCGCACCACTGTTTTCTGCAGCAGAAGTATTGAGCTAAACATAAAAGAAGTTGGTTTTCAATATTTCTGTCCAAGTTCAGTCCAGTAAAGTTGAAAGTAAGAGCTTGTTCCTATGACAGTTCAAGCACCATTTTTACTTGATCTTATTATGCAGCTTTTCTTTGCTGGAAGGGATTGCCAGTCTTGGTCCTGGGTTGTTAAAGGTTTTCTCACAGTTGTGTGCTCACTCAGAATGTACAGTCTAAAGAAGACATTGCTTTAATAGCTAGTGTGGAGGGAAATGCACAGCAAGGTTTGCGTCTTACAAAATATTCATTCCTGGGCAAATGCTGTCCTAGAACTATTGCATCTTCTCCAAAAGTAGTTCTGATTTAAAGAGGAAGGAGTGACATCAGTCTAGAGGAACTTGGTCTGCACTGCAATTGCATTTGCGTAAGGTTACTGAGAGCAGAAGTTGGCCCATTCTCTTCACACACTTTTCCTATCATGTCACTTCAATGTTGCCCTTTTATCAGTTTCCAAACATGTCTAGAAAACAGCTAAAATCTTCCAGTGAAGTTTCAGCTTTGCAAACATGTAATTCATCACCTGAGAGTGTTTCTCTAATCACAACAATCAGCATCTGCTACCTTTGCAATGCAGCACAGTAAAAGTAGTTTTCATTTATAGAGAGTAAATTAAATATATATAACAATACATAAAATAAATAATGCATCTATAAAGGTGACTTGGTCTTGAAAAATGAGAAAGTTTACTTTGCAATACTTTAGTTTTGGAAACAAACCCAAAGAACAAGGAGCTGGTTGAGATCAAGGCGTTGTAGTTCTAAGTCCATTTTGAGTTAATAATCTGACTCGCAGCATCTACATTGTCTGGTTTTATTTTTTTAATTTGGGGGGAAAATATCACTTTCAATTTATATACTTTTTTAACTCAGGAGAAACTGTTTTAAAGGCATCTCCTGCATCACAGAGAGACAAAGGCAGTAGTAGAATCTCATCCTCATATAAAATTTTCATTGAAAGACCAATTCAAAGGGTCACCGAGAGGAAGAGAAACACAGGTAGTTATGATCAGGTAAGAGCCAAAACCCTGGAGAACCAAGAACCTTTTCCCATTCTTCTCCTTCAGCTGCTTATTTCAGTTTCCAGTCAATTCTGCTTTATTTTTTTTTCTCAAGAAGTGATTAGACTGAATCACATCATTTTGATATAAGCCTGCACTTTAGATATGTCCAACCGTGGTATCAACCACCTGGAAAGGTCAGCTCCAAACACCAGAGTCAAGGTCACAACAACCAGAATGACTGAGGTGCCTTGAATTTGGCAGAACTCAGGAGCAATCTGAATTAAGTTAATCACAGGGCCATCTAGTCCTATCACAGCTCTGAAGATTATGTAGATTCAAAATGTTTAAGGCTGGATAGGGGCAGAGGAATGTGAGCCTTGAAATCAGAAAAATGGAAATAGTATTCCCCACCTTGCAAATATTTTTAGGCACTAAATTTTAGCAGTTCACAGCATTTTCTCATAGAAAATTTTCTTGAGGAAAAGGCAGAGAAACTTTTTTTTCCCTCAAAGCTTAAATTACTTGTAGAGAGATGTGTTTTGAAGCAGAACTCAGTAAAACTTGTCTTATCTCACACTCCTAAAAAAGAGAGGTGGAGTCTACCATAAAGCAGGGAAGCAGGAACATAACTGTCGGACATGTTTTCAAAAGTCCTTCAAAGGTTTTATAGACAGACAGGTGAGTAGACCTCTCTCTATATCTCTAGTAAGATTCAGATCAGAATGTTGCAGTTTGTAGAGTCACCTTAACTCAGAAAAACTCTTTCAGATTATTTGAACAAAAACACCCCACCAGTGAACCTTAGGTAGCAAATTAGTCATTTCATCTGTATTTACTGGCTCAGCAGCAGCATCAAACCATAATATGTGACTTGGGAAAATTAATACTTCACTCCAAGGTGAATACACTCTCACAATTACAGCTCCAGTTTTCCACCAACCATAAGCTTTTTTAGATTAATTGTTTCACTGCAGGAAAAATTGCTGACCGTGGCCTTTAACCAGGGTGTGGGGACACTCAAATTCCTTGAGCACTATGCAACTTTCTCATCACTCAGATGCCACTGTAATAGCAGAAATCTTCCTGCTGCCACTCTTTGCAGCCAGCTCTTCCCCATCCATATGGGACAATGTTCTCAACAGTGGAGGAGAAATCCGTCCTTCCCATCTGTTTATGTCAATGAGTCAATCAGCAGAAATTTGTCTTCCCTCTCTCAGTACACTGCTCTCTCCCCTTCAGTGTGCTTCTGGGAGGTTGTCCCATGCCGTGACATGAAGAGGCTGTGAATAACATTAACTAACATTCAACAAGATTGTGGCTTACATGACTGTGGTCTAGATGAGGTTCTGATAAACTCTCAATGAAATGCCCTGCTGAAGTGTCAAATTGTTGTGGTGTGTCCACAGTATTTCTGTTCTAGGACATCTGTATTAAAACCTGCAGTGAGTGCCTGACAATCTTCAGTCTTTCCTCCAGAGTGCTGCTGAATTAATTTCAAGTACAGTGATTGCTGTATGGTAGGAAAGCGCATCTCTTTAATCAATATAAAGATTGAACTGTTTTACTCAGCAGTCTGTCTTCTGCATTTGGGCAGAAAAATGTGGACATGCTCCTCCTAAACAATACCTACGCATGCCATGCTGGGGTGCTGACAGATGGACATTCTGTATTTACCAACTCCCCCCTGTGGCTTCTTTGCTGTTGGATGTGACATTCTTCAGATGTCTGTTTTATGAATGTCAAAGACCACATGGCTATTTTGCAAAGAGTGGAATTGTTTAAGCAAAATCTTGGCCTGAGTCCCTATTTTAGTTTTTATTTCCTAAGTTCTGCTACTGAGACCAGAGCAGGTCTTTCCAAAAATGAACATTCCCCATCAGTGTGACACCTTTTAATTCCAATAATGAATAAACTTGGTCATTTGCTCTGTTCCATACTTAATGTTTTCACCTGATCTAGTTTCTTAGCAGCACTGCCACAACAGGAGCCGTATAGGATCTTACTTGATTTATCAAACTAATGAGTTAGTTTTATTGTAAGTGATTAAATGTGTTTTACTTTTTAAAGCACAGGAACTGAAAAGAAATGCATTGTTACAATCTGAAAATAACTAGAAAGATAAGTTCATTAACTTGCCTACACTTGTGCATCATAAAAACCTTGTTAAAAATTACTCCCCAGCCTGCTGTATTAGCTTCTTTATGAGGTAATTTCTCCATACAGTAATAAGATTTTTCTTTTACTCTCCAGTGCATATTAAACCCACTAATCTTCTTTTATAAACTATAGTTTCAGCCACTTGCTCAATTTACTCACTTTAAAGATATTCTCCTATTAATATTAAAGGTAGCAAGCACAGATACGAACTTTGCAAAACAGTCTTTCAGATTTATGGCACAATCATACCACTGCACTGCAACAGCACAAAAGGGACAAAGCAGTAACTGTCAAATATGTCTCATGACAAACCAAACAATGTTTGTCCCCACAGAATTATTTTCCCATCACATTTATTATGCGAATGAACTACGGGCATGTTTTCCCCTCTCTGAGCATAAATACAAAGTCTGAATATTCAGTTCTCTGAGGTCTGCACAATTTGCATGGATGTGGTGGATTAAAGACCTGCTCCACCAGGGTGTTGCTGCAGTTTTACAGCAGTATCTATGCCTCTGATTTAGAATGGATGGAGTCAGAGTCTTGACAGAGAGGAACAGGTCCTAGGTCACCAATTTTGTTTCCAATAAAGCAGTGGCCAAATTTCCCTTGATCCAAAGTGAAGTTGTTCAATAAGTTGAGTATGGGCTTGAAAAGAAAAAATACAAATGGACTATAAATTAACCTTTGTTTTTTTCAGCTATAAAATAAGAGAAATCTTAAAATTCCAATAAATAATCTCTGTTCTGAGTTCCAGTAATTAATTATTGTCCTAATTATTGTTAGTATTTTTATTATCGTTTGAAGTATGGCCACCTCTTGTTATGGCTCAGGAAGCCCTGGGGTCAGAAACTGTGCAATTGTTGAACCAGTCAATCCATACAGTACTTAAGAATCATATTAAATTCAATACTGTGTTCTGCAAATTGTAAGAGTCAGCTTATCCATACTTCTTTTTCTTCTTTTTAACATTATCCAATCTATTTTGGTGTTCTAACAGAGGCTCCTGAGACACTGAGACATGTAATTTCAATTACAATCTCAAATATCATCAGAACTGTTTCAAGACAGAGGGTTAGGTAAAGCATGGGCTATGTTGCACATTTGACACTGCAGGAAAACCTGCAAGCACAGGTTTAACACTGGCATAATTCCAGTCATTAAGAGACACCTAACAATTAAACCACAGGCAATTATACTTAGAAAAATATGTGACTAAGGTGATACTCTCTCAGACAAGACCAAGAAACATTTCCTTCATTATGGCTGAGGCACTCACAATGTCCCTGAGCACCAGGGAACTCAAGCATGGAGCCAGTCCAACAGTTGTAGGACATGTCCATTATCAAATGAGCCAGCGTAAGTGATAACAAAGTGGGATGGAAATCTATAACCCCGTCCTTTCCTGAGTAGAATGGTGCTATAGCAGAGCATGCTTTTCCGAGTATATATGAAGGTTCTTTTTGGGTTCTATGGAGAAGCTGGTGGAAAACCAAGAAACATACAGGAGTTTTGTGCTCCTGTTACTGGGAAGAAGATACAGGTATTGTTGGTCTTGCACAAATACACAAATTTGGATTGCTGTAATTTCTGAGGTTAGAAAATTACATTTGGCTAACCAGATTTATATGTTTTCATTGTGTCACGCTGTTCCTGTACATTTGTAGTCAAAGTATCACAGAAATTCAGAGCTCTAAAATGCATCAAATATGCTTTTAATTCATTAACATCAACATCCCACCAAGTTCAGTGTAATCACTGCTTTGAGTCAGAGCTGAGTCAAGAGTTATGGAATAATAGGACAAGAGTAAGAATAAAGTCTCTTGTCGGTGTAATGTTTATATAACATCTCTAGTATTTTGGAAGGGAAGAATGTCTCTGTGAAGTCCTGCCCTTTCCCAGAAAAAACTTCCATGGATAATCTTACACATTGAAAAAGTCACTGGACTAATCCACAACATATTTGTTCAAAGTTCTCCTCTGGCAAAATTCACAAAATTACATCATCATAACAGAAGTGTATTTACAATTTTAGAGGACAATAAGGCTACTGAACACTACTGGAGAATTTTTTAGTGCAAAGCTTTATTTCTATTCTTTAGACTTTAAAATGCATGCTAGTAATTTGTTCATGCATTCAGTGTTGACTTGTTATAGAAAAACACACATGTAATCAGACTGGTGCAATTTGATACCTTACAGCTAAAAAACTGAAAAAAGGAACTTGTTGAAAACCATTGTTTAAAGATGTTCCCATGACAGGAGGGCAGGGAGAGAATGAACACAAGTTTATGAAATTAGCATTGAAGTGTTTGCAAAAAAGCAGAACACATGTATTCATTATTTGATATTTTCTTAAAAAATATTGCCTACATTTAATTTCCAGTAACATGCCATTTTTGATTACAGCCAGGTATCGGCACGTTCTTTGTTTCCATTAATTACTCTTTAAGGAAGGGATGTAAGTTCAGAAAAAACTTACAAACATTTTTCACAACACTTGTTATGCCACACTTCAGTAAAAATTTACAAACTCAAATGCATATTTAGTTCCAGAAGTTATTTGATATCTTTTCTATTATTCACATGTTTGTATATGAATAAAACCACGTTATGTGTCTAGAACTGAGAAATACATGTGGTAAAAAAAAAAGTTTCATTTTATTTTTTTCTATCACTTCTCAGAATATAATTTTGCAATATTTCTTGAGTGAAAAAAGTATTGTGCCTTATCAATGGCTGTATCACCTTGCAAATTCTTAGAGAAGTAAAACGATCACAATCAAAATTTTATTTTTCAGAAGACTATATAGATCTATTTTTTGAAATCTGTGAAGGCACAGTAAAAAGGAATTCAATTAATCTGAGTCTCCAAAACTTAAAGTATTTGCAAAGAGCTCTCTTAATTAATCTGTCTTTCAGTTATGGAAGAAGCTATTTTATGACAGTGGCAGAGGGAGAAACCCACAGTGATACAAACAAGAAATATATCATTTTCACCTGTGTATGGTCAAGACTGGCAATAATATTCCCTAAGGAAAATTTTGCTAAAGTTCCAATTTCATGGTGCTTATGTGGAGTATGAACCTTAGTCCTTTCTTATTTTGGAGAAAAATAGCCTTGAATTAGTACCAAATCTAAAACAGTTTTTACAGAAGCACTGTTTAAAAAAGGAAAAGACTCACGCTGCTTTAGAGAGCTTTCACTTGCACCTTTTCCATTCCACACAAAGAGCTGGAGCAGTTCTGATGTGAGTAACATACAGCTAATTTGCTGTATTTATGTCACACTGATATGATACTGACAGTATTCACACAATGGAGCCATTATCTGTTAAGATATATGTCTTCCTGGTTTCTGGGTATGTGCAAGGGTCAGAGGAGAACCTGGGCTTTTACAGACAGTTTGAGAAATCCAGGATCATAGGAAAGTGGAGAGGTATAATAGGCAGAATTATCTCTGCCCACTCAGAGGTCATGAGCATGATTTTCAGACATTTAGCCTCATTTAGACACAAAGATAATGTAAGGTGTGAGTACTCAGTTTTATTTCCATGCATGGGTGAATCTTTAGTGTTTGCTGATGTAGGCAAGATTGAAGGAGCTTTGCTTTGGCCCCTTGCACTGAAGCAGGTATAAATCATAGTTAAATCTGTGTTCCTAGCAGTGAAATTGAATCCAAACCCACAGTCAGGTACAAGACAAAGGCCAGGAGTTTAGGCACAAGGATGCATTAACTACACAGGGATCAGCAAAACACCACACCTGAATGGAACCCTTGGCAAGAAGAGATGTATTGTGTAGCAGAGTTTAAATTGCTGTCCTTACCTCCTTCATTTCCATATTCAAAGCTGCTCTTCCCAGCTCAGACACAGCACACTCACAAAGTAACCCGCCAGACTAACGCTGCATCTCAGTGACCTGTAAGAAGTTAGCTGAGTTACATTAATGGGTGATGAGCCTTCCTGACCTAAAGCACAGATGTTACTCTCTTTCACACATTTTATATCCTATGTGGACATCTTTTTAAAGGACCAAACAGTTCCCAACAGAATATTTGTACCAAGCCTTTTAAGGTTCATTCACATTTATTTTCTTTTATATTTTTTCACCCTTAAAGGTCATTTCACAAAAGAGATCAAAAGAAACCTTTTCCATTCCTCCTCTGCAGGTGGCCAGCAGCAGATTAACTACTAACAGAGACTTCAATATATAAATCTGAATGACTTGTTTTACACAGCAATGCAATGCTACTGTCATATGTTGTGTTTGCCTACATTAAAGTGTCTCCCCTAATTTCCTTCCCAAAATGATCCTTCATTATTCTTTCCCCAGAAAATTTATTTGCAAGAAATCATCTGTTTTGATATTTATAAAAAGGTATCTTGAAGCTGAATAAGTAACTCATTTTACCTAAGAAACAGAATGCCTGCTAATAAGGTCTTGTAAGAACAAACTGTGAATCTCAAGTCAGCTGCCTTTGTCCCAGATACGAGTTAGTCCCTGTAATCTTGTTTCTCCAGAACCCTTCCCAAGCCAAAACTGAGCCTGAAACTGTAGTAAGACAGATTCAAATGTGCATTCCATGAGTTCTTGAAGCAAGAGTGTTCAGAACAAACAAAACATTCATCCATCAAGCAAAAATGTGCCTTTCCTATGGAAAGTGCTGCATGCAGTTAGTGGAAAATTCAGAAGCTTTCTTTAAAATATCTTTTTATTCTGTTGTCCAGTATTCAAAAACAAAATTTTTAAACAATTTTTTTTCTAATTGGGCCACAGCTTAAACAACATTAGCAAGTCCTTGCAGGGCTGAATACCATTGACTACTGTGCCCTTCAGCAGGCAAAATTGTGAATCTTCTTTAGTTGTGCTGCCCTATTTCTTTTATGGTAAAGTCTGGTGAAATAGCGAGGACTCCTCTTGTAAAAAAAAAAATAAAAGAATGTCTGAGAAGGATTCTGTGAAGAAATCAGCTGCTTATATATCCATTTTGCTTCAAAGCTATAAAAATAGGATGTTCACTTCCTGACCCAAGTATGTAGGGCAGAGAATAGAAATGGGATACTTTTTCACATTAAAAAGAACAGTTAAGAAATAGATTGGCAGTCTCAGACGGCAACGTGATTATCAAAACTTAGAGATAACTTTCCAAGTTATTATACACCTATAAAGGGTCTATCAAACGATCTTCTCCTGCCCGAGACACCTGAAATTGAACTTTCCCATTGCACTACTCTGGTACTGTGAGTGTGGCTTCACTCACAATACATCAAACAGAGCACATATTATCTCCAGACTTCTGAGTATTTAGGTAGTCTGCACTGAAGACAATTTCTCACTTCCCACCACTGATATTTCAATTAATAGTGCATCCCCCCACTGCAGGGTCTACCAGTGAGCCCCCTGACTTACTGTGCAGATTTGATGCTGTATTTTAATTTTAAAACAAAAAAGAATTATTTTTTCTATCACGTAGTACATGTTTCTTGGTAATGTAAGCCAAGAAAGACCCTTCCTTGTAAAGCCAGCACGTAACACCCCAAGTTGGGCCAGGGACATAATCACTTCTATTCATCCAGGATGGGCTTCAGTGTCACAGCATGGCCAAGCATGACTTCAGCTTGCACAAAAGAAAAAGAAAAGGTTCTCTGAAAAACTATTGTATGAAATATGACTTTTAGTGAACTATTCCAGGCTAGAGTCACTTTAAGGGAAGGGCAAGGGGGCAAGAAAAGGTGAAGAATAATTGGCTGCTTCTTCACTTCCTACAAAAGAGTATTTTAGTAAGATATGTGTGCCAGGAGAAAGCAGTCTCCACTCTCCCCCACTGGGAAGAGGAAGGTTGTGTTATGGTTACACCAAACCAACACACAGGTGGTGCAATCACTACAGGAGGGACAAGCTTTTGGGCTACAAAGAAGAGGCTGGGAAGTCGAGGACTCGCAGTCAGAAGAGGAGTTCCAAGTTTTTCTTACCACTGCAGGCCAAACCAGCCAATGCCTCCTGGAGTTAGGAAACATTAGGTGTCACTTTCTAGCTGGTCAGGAAAGTCTAACCTGAGCTCTAGGGACAGTTTGGGCCAGCAGTGTAATGAATAAGGAGCACAGCTGGAGAAAAATGGAGGACCTGCTTTTCCTAGTAAGTGGTATTTTGGCTGTGCCACTGTGTGAGGGACGTTCCAAACCAAGCTGTGCATGACACGAGGCTAAACTGCAACATGCATTGATGGGCTGGAGTTTTTCAACGTGTTGACTCCCACCTGCAGCCCCTTTACTCACTGCCCATTGCATGACACAGAGCCCATTGCTTTCTGTTGCTTGTTGAATCTGCCTCACATCTCTTGTAGTGCAGCTGAGCTCGACCTGTTGAAATCAACTGGAATAACTCCAGTCTGTTATATTTTCTCTGGCATTTTAGTGCAAAGCATGACCCCCTAGCACAATTACAGGTGTCTGTCTAACCCTACTGTGATGTAACAGTCTGAGAAGCTGTCTGACTGGTTTTGACCTTCAGTGAAAGTAGGCCACTAGGAAATCTGGCAGCATTTTACATAAGACACAGAGTGAATTATTTGTGTTTTAAGGTGCTTAGGCAAATTCAGAAGTTAGTGGCAACAAACTGGTACTTTGTCATGATAGCTCAGGGCAATCTATAAAGTCCATCAAGACAACACTTTCAGTAGCATGAAATCTTCATGGAAGTATTGCACTCAGTCAGCAATGCCCAGAGAAGCACTGAGTGTTGGCTATGATAGACAAAGATCATGGTCAAACCAGGTCCTAAAGCAGTCTGTCAGCTCAGAAGCCTTGACTGTGTGTTAATTTTTTCTTATTTTTGTCACACGTACTTTGCAAATGATTGTACCAATTAAATGCCTGCACTGCACCTGAGACACTCAGCACCTGATACTGAATTCTAGAGCCACAGAATTTTGATACAAAATCCTTGACCTTATCAAAGTGTCAATAAGACTGAATTTTCAGCATTTTCTAGACTTCTATGTATTAAATGACATTACTAAAATATCTGGTGCTTCTACTGTAAATAATATTTGGATTAAGCTAACATTAATAGCTGCTAAAAATACCTCACTAAGGCAGTAGGAAAGTGAGACAAATCCCTCTATTGCAGAATGGACAATATTCTTATCCAATTCAGCAGCAGAGGAAGAGATACTCTCTCATAGTGGAAAGGAACTATTTTTAGGAAGCATGGGGCCGCTTGTGAAGAGATAAAGCACAGGTATAAGTGTAAGAGGTTTAAGCTTATTAAGAGAGTGCATTTAAGATGACAAACATGAAATTAATGCTTTTTTATTTTGTTATTTGAAGATTAATGCAAATAGATGGAATATCATATGCGAGTTAGATGTGTTCCTGGAAAAATGCATGCATGCATTCTTGCAAACCTGCCCACATTAGCACAAATAGAAGACTGCTTTAGCAGACATGGTACAGCCTTATCTAGAAGTAGCATGGGATAAAATTCCATTGCAGCCATGCATGTCCCAGATAAGATCCTGAGATGTGGCTCTCCAGCAGCCAGCTACCAGCCTTGCTTTCTGAGAGGGAGAGAAGAGATGTTCAGCCAATGACTAGATAATCAGTTCAAGGAAGCATTGACTGTTTCTGACAAGGTACCATAAAGAACTGTCCTTCAAAACTGATTTCTACATGTTTTAAATATTTGTCTCAGCAAAGATGTGAACCAGTCTTTAGGGAACATATCTCAACTAAAAATTGTAATAGAGGTAGACATTGGAGCTGGATCTGGCAAACTTTGCATTTAGTCACACTAAAAAGAAACCTAATCTATTAATCTATTATTAATCTAACAGTTACAGTCATATCTGTGCTAGCTTCAGAACGCCAAAATTGCTGTCATTCCCAATAGACACTGAGACTTTTAAGAAAGTTGATTTTTAAATTTAAATTTGAAAGAAAAAAAATCTTCATTTTTTTATTTGCGTTTTCAAGTTGAGCCTTTGGTATGCATACTTTCATGACTTTTCCTCAATCAAAAAGCACTGAAATTTAATTTTTAGTTTTCTTAATGGAAACTAAGACTCAAACAATAACATTTCTTCAGCAGTTGTGGCTTTAAGGAAAATACCAAATATTTTTAGATGTGCAATAGTATCAATACGCACAATGATTTTCAAGTTATGTCACCTATCCAGAAAATCTAATGATAAATTTGCTCAAGACAGAAGTCACTGCATGAAGGGTGTTCCATACAGAAAAAGACCCCATACTTGCCAATTGTTATTTGTTCCATAGCCTCTTCTAATTAGTAGAGTTCCTTCAATTAGTAGCTGGAATTGGTTTGCATACATCCTCCAAATTGCTGTAATCAAGCCTCAAAGTAGGAGCCTGAAAAATAGAGGGTGGCAGAGTGGTAATAGAAGGATTGCTGGTGGCTGACTGTACATCCAGCAATAGCCAGACATGAACCTCACAAATCCAGACATACCTTTGGCATCCCAGCCACCTGTATGTGTTTTGTTGTATTTCTCCACTCTTTCACATGTTGCTAAAAGACAGTATTAGGTCTACAGCATGACAGATAATATGGATTAGAATAAGCTGCCTTTTTCGAGGCAGAAATTCCCAAAAGAGGTACTCAGTTCCTTAAAGAAACAGTAGTAGACATAAGTATCACTAATGACTCAAGTTCCTTTGCCCATTTCCAGGGTTCCTAATGAAGGGCTACACTCAGTGCTCAAACATGTAGTTAGAGAAGGGCTGGGAACTTGGTTCCTTTTCATTCAAAACTCCCTTTGATAGTAATTGAACTGTTAAGTAATTAGTATAAACTCTGTCTGCATAGAAAAGAATGATCAAAATGATCAAAATGTCAAAGAAAAAAATCTCAAAAGCAAATACAAACAAAGGCAAAAAAATCTTTTTTTTTTTTTTAATAGGAAACAGCAAATTCTCAACCTATGGAACACCCCACTTGACAGGTCTTTTCCATCACGTCAATTCAAATTGGACACACTGCAGCTTTTTGTGAACAGTCCAGCAATATAATATGTTATACTTGTTAGACCATTACATCAATTGGTGTTAATATTGTCTCATAGCCATGTCTCTCCTATTCAACCAGTTCATGAATGACAGCCAGATAGCAATTTTTTAGTAGTTTACATCAAACAGCTCAGAATAACTTTCCCCACTGTTTGGTCAGCCTGCTTTTCAGTCCAGGAACTGACAACTATCAGCACAGCCAAGCTGTCAGGAAGAGCTCAGCTGCCATTTAGGGCTGCATGAGCTTTGAAAAAAGCTCAGGCATTATCAAATCCCCCCAAAAATTGCAGTGAGTTTCACCCAGACTGTGTCAGCCATTATGCAAAGAGAAATGTATGCAAAAGTATGAAGACTGAGGTTTTGTGTAAAAAATAAAGTATTCAGAGGCACTCCTGCTTGGATGACTAAAATTTTATAAATGACAGGAGTATTAGATGAAAAATAAAATAAGGTCTACTTCTGCTGTCAAAAAAAAATCAGTAATGAACTTTGAAAATAATATTTGTCAATTTTCATGAGTGTTTGTCTGGTCCACAGAAAACTTGGGAACAGCCATGAACCATGACAAACCAAATTCAGCATGGAAATTGTACTGAAACAAGGTTTTATTATTTGACTTTGTTCCTTTCCTTTTGTTCATACACCTTGACAGGAGAAACTAAATAAGCAAGAAGAACCAAAACAGCAAAGAAAAAATTCAAAATATTTCAAAACTAAACGGACTGTAGATCTTCAGCTGGTTTAAATTGACTTAGCTGCACTGATCCAATTGTTAAGTATTAAATATAATAATGTTTCTACAGATTTCATAGCAGGTGAGACTGCCTGTGCTCTTCAAAAGGGACACTTTCCAAATTTAATTTTTGATTTAGAGCGGTTAGACAGCTCCTGTTCTCCATCCAGGGAGCTTGCTGGGCTGACGAACGAAAACTGCCTGCGTGAGGCTGACTGCCCCCAGTCCCACAAAGCCATCTATGTTCTTCACTTGCTCTAACTCCACTGAAGTGGATGGAGTTGGAGCAATTTAGCAGCAGCTAATGAAACACATTCATATTTCATAGCTCACAAAAATGTTCATGCTGTATCTCTGCTGATAAACTGTGGATGGCTTGACAATACCTTGACTGCCTGCAAACAGAAACCACTCAGGCACCATAAGGAGGATTCATCCTTAGAGATTTGCAACAGATTTTTGCTCTCCAGTACTGAAATGCCATGAGCCTAAAAGGAGAAAAAGAACAGTAGGACTAAAGTGTGTTGGACATGCCAATAAATTAATGATAAATTATTAAAGCATGATTGGAAATATTGCCATTTTTCACAGCTGTCAGTTTAAGTATAAATGCATCAGCACATTAAACTAGTTACTGCTTTTCCATAATTGAGACTTTAGCTTCTAGCTGTGCCCTGCAGCTTTTCATTAATCACTGGGACTGAAGTTCAAGCACAATGACAGCTTAGAAGGCATTAAATGGGCAAAGTATTTTCCAGGTACAGCTAGTAAAGGCCTTTTAGTCCTATAATCCTCAGCTAATTGTTTTTCAAAGTCTCTAAATAAAATCTGCTCATGGCGTCTCCTAGTGACAGAATTAGCAGCAGACTGGTTCTTTTTGTCTTCACACTTTTTCTCTCACCAAAATCTATTGAGTGTCTATATGTTAGCTGTACATAACAGGTGCAAATGGATTGCGATATGTAAAACTGTAACCAATACGTAGCCAGGGACACATTGATTAGATTGCCTGGGAAATAAAACTTCCTGAATGCTTGCTCTAATCATACCATTTAATTTCTCACAAAAGAAGCAAGATGGCTTGGAAGGCTTCTACACAGTCTCCCTTTAAATATGGCAGAAAGAAAGGTGTAGGTTTTAAAATTCAGTAAAATGTGCATTCTCAGTGCCCTGGAATAAACAGATATTTCTTCTGCCATAGTAGAAGCTGTAGATTTCCCCCTTGGCTTCCTAGTATTTCCCCCTTTGCAAAGATTTGTACATCAGGACTTAATAGATGTGCCAAAACATTCTTTCTTTTATATAACAAATTATCAAGTGCACCAAGATTCATTAATTATGTCATCTAATTGGATTGAGGCAGGTGCAAAATACCTCAGATGAAGTGGTCACTGGCAAGAAGGCCTAAGCACAAGTTTTTCTATTAGAAATCAGCATGTCTCCAGACTCCTGGAATTACTTTGTACTTATTGATTAATGGCCATAATTTATTACAGTGCAGAAGATCTTGCATTGAGTTAAATGTGTGATTAATCAATTTTCCATCAAATTATGAACAGCAGAACAGTTGCAAGAAAGAAAATACCAAGTGAATTTTTCCCATGGTATATGAATAGAGGGTATGAGGACTTCTGCTTGAGAGCTAATAACTGTCTAGCACTTGTTTAATATTTCCTGCCATACTGATGAATGCCATCCACAGAAATGGGCCACAGGTAGCAGTGATTGAAAGGCCACCAAATAGGTTTTATAGCTGCCTCTCTTATATAATGAAATATTCTTTAAGCCCATCTCAAAACAATTTATTAATGCAAAATGCATTTCTGCCTTCAGCCTGAAATACATCATTGTTAAGTCAACAATATTATATTAAACCGATAACTGATATTGCAGAAGGAAAAATCCCTAGGCAATGCAGAGATGAATTTGAGATTTTGTGTACAGAAGCTCATTTTTATTTCCATCAGAAACACAGACATGTGACTAATTGATGTCACTTCTAATCAGCTAGTAATGCACATTACAAGTATAGCATGAGAACATTTGGGGCCCAATTGGAGGGGGGAAAATCCCATGGTATTTCTATGCCTTTTATTGAGTAGAGTGACAAGCTTCCTTTCCCTGGTGAAGCAGCATATGCTGTCGAGTTTTATATTACCTTACATCTTCCATAGCCTATTTTACTCTGTTGTACACTGAGAAGATGCACCTCCCTCATTGCAGAAAAATGACATAAAATACAAGTTAAAAAGACTTCCACAGGGAAAAATAAATTTAAATAACTTTTTAAAAATATGAAAAGCAATATGAAGCATTTGTAAAATGAAAGTGCAAAGGATTTTTTCTTAAATGTCTCTGTGATTGATCAACTTTTTCTCTTCAAATCACAGTGCCAGATTACTCACAGTGATTTAAGTTGCAGAAGCTGGTTGGCTGACATACAGTTCATTTTCTAAGGTATATCGGAGTAATTTCTGCTATCTTTGATATCTTTCCTTAGTAACTGCTCAATTTCCAGGGTGCAGAGTAGAGTTTTATTCACCCCTCTTGCTACAGACTACAGGAGATGGGCACTTGTTACTGTTTCATATACACAAATTTCCTTTTTGCTGCACTCACTTCGAACTAGGACAGGGACCTTTCTTCTCTGCTTGCTGCCTCTGTTGGCACTACTTCTGAGGTAAGGACTTCTGTTTTTAAAATCATGACCTCCAAAATGTCCTACCAAATCCTGTAGATGGTGCAAGGAGGCCATTCAAAATTATGCTCGTTTTTTTGGTTGGCCAAATGTCACAGGGCCAAGTGTTCAGAAATCAAGTGGAGAACAACTTGAAACTGTGTTCTTTTAAAATGTCTTCAGTAGTCCTGTCTGTAACATCCAAAAGTGACTATTTTTGGTGGCTTTTCTGGGATTTACTGGAAATTAACTGAAAGTAATCATACTTTGCAAACAGATGGCTATATCTCAACATCCCACTGAAATCAATATTCCTTGCCTCTAGTTGTATCATCACAGAAAGTTAACTTCAATGGATCTAAACTAGATTTGTTGCCAGAAGGAGAGGTTAGAATTGAAATCTGAGAAAAAACATTGTAAAATATGTTTTCTATTTTATAAATAAATTCTAATGCGGTATTGAATCAACAAATCATTAACTGCTGCATTAGGAATGTCAGATCTCAATCTGCATGTTGGAGCATTGCCTGCGGATGTGGGAGATCTTGTTTAGAGCTTCACCCACACCTCAGAAAATTAAACCTGTGGAGGAAGTTTCTTTCCCATTCATGTTGTCTTTAATAATGGGAAGTGTGACATGACTGTGACTCCCATTAAATGGGTGTTTGCATTCCCTGAGTGGCTAATGTGCTGAACTTACCTCCCTCCTCCTAGGAGAGCTATCATGAAGAAGGGGATGGATGCTGAATCCATACATATGTATTCTGAAACATACTCTATGATTTTTCATGTGTGCGATCATCAAAAAGCATATGGAACATATTAGAAAAAGTGAAGACTGGAGGTTACTGCTACCCTGGGAAAGTTCAAAATTGCATTGCTGTCTAGATGAGTGAAAAATTCCTGAAGCATATAGAAGAGCACAAGTGTTTCACAGTGAAAAGATGTTTACAGTCACAAAGTGCACAAACATATCTCTTCTAAATGAAATGCTTGCATATATGTGGCCATAAGCACAGTCCAAGAAGCAAAAGCTGATTGCAGGAACAGAATATTTAAGTATTCTGAACCTTTTCCCAGTCTCCCAATTCCCATTGATTCAATTTGAGCCCTGAGGCCAGCTTTCTCATAAACGTCCTGCAAGGCGAGAAGGAATTGTCCTCATGTGCAGTCTAAGGCTTTCTAGGAGGACTTGGGGATTTCAGTCACCTTCCATGGCTCATCTGAGAGGCCAGACCAAGCACTGCACTAGAGACAAAGCAGCTCCCTGCTGGCCCTTCATTTTCTCCTCCTGAGCATGAGGGTACTGTTTAGGACTTTCTCTCTGTGGGAAACAGGGTGCAGCCTGGCCATGTTCCCAAGCCTGCAGCATCTGGAGTAAGCCAAGCAGCACTCTAGCTAATGTTTTGATCAGTGCTGTCTTCTCTTGTATTTAATATTCTCGCACACTCTGGTGTGTATATTTTTTCTGATTCTTTTTTTAAATATTAATTTTGTTACTAATTAGAAGTCTGCTCCAATTAAGTGAAGTCCTGTGAGTGAACTCCCTGTGAGAAAAGTCTTTTTGAGTAAATAGTCGTCTACTGAAGCTTCTAAAATTTGAAGATACAGGCAGTCTAAATGCTACAATATGTACATTTAAAAAGTGCAAGTACTTATTTAATAAAACTAAAAGCATTGTATTTGTACTACTAAAAAAATTGGTTTGAATCCATTATTAATGACACTGAACAGAAAGTTCATTTTGTCAGCTGTAGGCATTAGTCTGTAGCATGTTCTGAACACGTGTATTTGCCTTTGGGTGCTCAAAGGAGCAAACAGATGTTTCTCTTGCAGATATTAACTCTAAATGTACTTTTTTTGTTGCTGTCCTTTTGCAGTCTTTTGTAGTTCTTCTGAAAATCTTTGTTTAAAGGTCATTTAGGTACAAAGTCTACAAATGTAAGAAGGTGTTGAAGGCAGGACTGATGCTCAGATGTGCTTCATGGCTTTCCCCGGACTTAGGCAGAGCTGTGGGAGATGCTTCCAGATGGGGCAGGCAAGAGAACCATGGGGTCATGGAAAAGACTGTGGGTAGCAGAACCAGGGAGAACAATGTGGAAAAGACACTTACAGGTCTAAACTGGGAATGGCTCTGGGAAAGGACAGGCAGAAAAATCTGGTTTTGAGGATTGAATATGAAAGAGTCTGAGGTAGGTTTGTATTTGGGTAACTAAAGCTATGTCAATAGATGGCTGGGAATCAGATTCCTTCAACCACATGAATCTATGTGCTTTTTTTGGAGCAACAGAGCTGCAGAAATCGACACAATGGATACATGACCAGATGGGGGAAGCAAACCCTTTTACATCATGAAAAAAAATACACAACTATATTCATCAGGCAGAATGACTCCACCTAAGTCTCTTGAACTGAAAACTTCAAATAAATATGCAAAGTCATTAAAAAGCAATCTGCATGTGGTATCTCAGCAGTTATATCAGCACATCTATGGGACTGTCTTGGCTCACATAAACTGAGGCTCCTAAAGAAAGTCAGTGCATCACCTGGAGTGCATGAAACTAACGTACAGATGTCATCATCCATGTTAAAACCAGAATTAATTAAGTCCCATAAAAGCCTTCTGCTTCAAAGAGTAAAATACATTTTACATATAGCTTCTTACTGATACACAGATTTCCAGATCTTAAATAAAGGCTGAAGTTCCTTGAGGAAACTTATTCTTAAATTAAAGTCATGAACTGCTTCTTGCAGTTGTCATGAACTGGGAGTCAGTATTTTACAGCTAAGATTTCTGAAGAATGACTCCTCTGGCAATTTCATCTGGAACTTGTCTTTATATAATATTTGCCTAGTTGCATCATTCTGAATGTTCACGGTCATTTCAGATCAAGTAATTTAGATTTGGCAACTATATATCAATAAAAATTAAGTATGGAGGAAAGTTAAATGTTTGACTCTTAGCTATATTTGTTACAGTTAAAACTGATTCTTTAATTTTTATACTCCATCTGTATTATTTGTCATGAGTGTAAAGTCCTTGTCCTTTCTTGAGGACCAAGAACAAAGCAGAAGCAAAACAAGGAGAAGCAGCAGTCATAAATTTTGTAGAAGCAGGTCCCGTGCTAGGTCCTCAAAATACAGAGGAGGAGGAGGAGGAGGAGGAGGAGGAGGAAGAGGAGGAAGAGGAGGAGGAAGAGGAGGAAGAGGAGGATGTGGTACACTTTTTATTGATGGTCACCTCTAGGCATGCTGCAATTCAGTCCCTCCAGCTCCATCTTTAGCACCTCCCAACCAATTGTGCCATGCCACAGCAGCTTCAGACAGCTGTTATCTCCATCTTCTGCTGCTGTTTGGAGAATCAGATTATCTAACTTTTGCTTTAATCCTTAAGAATTTAAGCCTATGCTAATGACATGTTACATATCCCACTGCAGCCAGGCCTCTGGAAACAGCAAGTTCATCCATGAAAGCAGCTGCAGTCCTGATGTCCTCAGGCTCTCGTAGGGAGTCCAGTGAAGGAGAAAGGCAGCTCTGCAAAACTCCTCCTGGCTCCCTTGCCCCGCTGCCAGCAGGGGCTGGCCAGGGGCAGGGCTGCCGCAGCCTCTGCCCAGGCCTCTCCCCTCCCGCTCCCCTCCTGGCTCCTGTGTTTTTGGCACAGGTTCACCTGGCTCCCAGCCCTGGCACCGGGTGATGGGCAGGTGGTTTGTGCTGCTGTGACCTTGCTCCAAGCAGACTTCTTATCACCAGGGGTCGGCAACCCAAGGAGCCTTGATGTAACCTCTGACTTTTGTGAGTATGGTGCCGCTCACCGAGGCCTGAAACAGGCTGTCTTTGGGCCTCATGTCCATCCTCAGACACACACAAGCTGCATGTGCCAGTGTTAGAGACCCCAGCTCCAAAAATCCCTCTGACTGCTCAGCCACTTAAACCAGCATTTCTAAAACAACTGGCACACAGCTTGTAAAGCATCCTACGAAAATGGGGGGAACAAAATTATCCACGACTCTCTCAAAGGAGCATGTTTCCCAGAGAGCATAAATGAAGGGGATGGGCCAAAAATTGGTGCATATAATGGCAGCAAACCACAAGCATGAAAATATGCAAGACTATCATTTGACGGAAAATTGTAAGCCTCATTAGTAAATGCTTTTTACATTACTCACTATATTTACAGAAGACAATGCAGGACAGCTAACAAGGCAGAGTATATCTGGGGTGCCAGGATGCTGTGCTCTGAGGGGCTGTCAGACCAGTATCAGAGCAGTTCCCAGTGCTGTCCCCAGTTTCCACAGGCTCCAGCAGGCAGAATGCCCTGCACTGACTGCTTGGGCAGCATCCAACACTCAGTGAAGTCACCACGAAGGATCCTTGTCATTGACTCTGGTCAGTCCTTGCCCCCTGGCACTCAGGGAGAAAGCAGCTACTTGAGCTTCCTTAGCCTTGACACCCCACTGGGTCCCTTGGGGTTTGCTCTGGGGAAAAGCTTCAGGGTACAAGGCAAGAAAACAAGAGGTGGAGGTGAGGAGACTTCCCTGAAACTCTCCATTCTCCATCCAGAGACAGGGGGAAAAAGTCTACTACAGGGGATATCTTGTTATAAACTTTTTTTCACTCTCTCTTTGGCCAACAGTAGCATTAAGGAAAGTTGATTTTTTTTCCCCTGCCATCCATGAGGTGTTCATTATTGCAAACAGAAGGAACTCAGTCTCCAAAAATATATTTGGATCTTAAGAAGAATAACATACAGACTTTTAAAGTTTGGACATCCATTTTAAAAGAAAAATATGAGTAGGCTTAGCTGTACTTCTTATGTGAATTTTATCTGTCACATACATTTTTTTTCATATGGTTAATATCAGTCAAGCATGGTTGATATTCTAGTAAAGCAGTTTCTTGTTATTTTTATTCAAAATATCCTCCTGAAGGTAAGTTAAATGCTCCATAGTCCCAAATCTAAAATTAAATTTTAGGAAAAAGTCATTTAAAATGCCATATTGTGCTAAGCCATAGATGCAAAATGTTATTCCTGGCATGACACATCACTGCAAGTAACAGAATTGATTTTTCTTTTACAGAAATTACTAATTAAATAAACATAACATAAATCCTTACAACCAACTTTTCCCCACAGTAACAAAATCTGGACTGGTCTAAAACGACTGAAACATATTGTTATCATAAAATAATTTTGTTTTCAGTTGCACTCAAGCTTGCTTTGGGCCAGATCACCATCCTTTTGGAGAAAATCAAGGAGCTGAAATTTTAGGGGAGTTTCAAGGAAAACGTTTTGGTGTAGTGCTTGACAGGGAAGGGAAGAGGAGTTCCTTACGGCAAGGGAAAGCAGGCTGGCCCAAAGGGCCCTAAGCAGGCCCCACAGAGCTTGTGCTGATCTCAGCCTTGGTGCTTTGAGCCCAACCTGGAGACTTTGGAAGATGAGGCTGAGGCACTCTCCTGTGGACAAAGGGAGAAATGTGTTCATAAACAGATGCTTCCACACGTGCACCAAGGGAGACTCCTCCATCACCAGACAAGAGCAATCAGAAAAGTTGGAGTAAGCCTGGGATGAAAGGGCACTAGGACACTGCTAACATGACTTCATGGCTCTCTACCTTGCATTTTTAAGACTGCCATTCAGCCATTTTATGTCCCTTAAACTTTCTACTGCCTGCAAACCATATTTTATCCATCCCTTATCAAACACTTTGTGGTTACACTTCAGGCCAGATCTAAGCAAAATTATTAATCATCTGTCAAATAAAGTTGTCAGTCTGCTCCATCCTTATTCTTTTTCAATAAAGATCAATTGAAACTGTGCAAAAATGTCAACAAAGTAAAATCTTTTAAAAAGAAAACAAAATGAAAGAACTGTAAGCTGTGGTCCACCACACTTTAAAGTAACTTTAAGCTGTGGTTTTGGATTTGGACATATCCAAGCCAATAGGGGCGGTATTTGTTATTATTTATTGCTTAAATGTGAATCTTTGTTTTCCTTCTAATATGCCTTATGGAAGAAAAAGAGACATCTGTGCTAAAGTAACCAACCCTTATGGGTGGGGAAGAAACCATCTGGGTTAAAGTAACCAGTGTTTCACTAATTCTAAATCAAGAAGTAATAGATACATGAAAAAAATAATGGTGTCTTCTTTAAATTAAAGCACTGAATTTGGAAAGCAGCATTCTAATCTTTTGGTACAATGGCTTTATTCACAAATACTCAACAAAAATCATGTTGTAATGCAAAGCTGACGTGCAGACAAGCTAAATCCCCATTTCTATTTTAAGCTTTGTCACACAAACATTGAATAAGTTTTGGACACATAGAAATCAGCAAGAATGGCTATTGTAGTTACAGTGCTGAAACCACTCAAACTGACTTCCAATTAAAAGTCAACAGGATTTTTATGCAGATATTTATCAAGTATTTTTGAAAAAAATTTATTGCAACATTTGCCTTTCAGTTGTTGCTGCCTTGTTGCAAGAATCTCCTTCCCACCTTCTGTGATCTGTGTAACTGTGTAATTGTCTCATAGGGTTACCCACTTGGCCTCAATTCAGGCAATAATTCCCTAATCCCATTGTCACTGCTCCATTTCCTTCCACTATAAGTAATATGGCATTGACTGTCTTCTTGCATGTACCAGCAAGACTGAAACCCTCTCTGCAGCTCAACAGGATCTTTCCAGCAAGGTGCTCATAGTGCCTTTTACCCAGGTTGGGGAATGTTCAGGAGCAGAAAAGCCCTTGAGACACTTAGCCACATTTCCCAGCCCAGGCTGTGTTGCCCTGTACTGCCAACAGCCACAGGGGTCACTTCTGTTTTCCTCCAAATGGCATTTTCTTCTGTCTCCAAAAGATTTGAGTCATCTTAGCCTGTTTTTGATGGGAATTAAGTCTCTGCCCCATGATTTTGAAGTACCAGTTGCTAGCCACCACTTACTCCTGCAACATTTCTCTCCTCTGTTTCATCAGCTTACAAGGTAGGTTGCAGTAAGGAATGAACCATTAATCCATGGAAATAAGTGCCTGCTGTCTAGGGAGAAGCTACATTTGTGGAGAAAATGCTAGTTTTGGAGCAGCAGAGTAACAGCAAAGATGAGCCCTGAAGGTGTCTAAGCCAGGGTGATGTGTCACTTTCTTTGTGCTGTGAGGAGGGAAGGGTCGAAGACCTGAGTAAATGAACAGCTTAGGTGCTTATCCTGGCTCTTTGAAGAGCTCTGAGAACCTGACTATCATTCCTCAGCTCCAAAGATACTCTTTATGAGAGTGACAGGGGAACAAATTAGCTGCCAGATGATATCAAGCTAGTGATGCGTTTCTCCCTCTTGATGGCCTTAGCCAGACCTTGGTTTCTTCCTTCTCCTGTAATTCTTGTGTAAGAATTCTTGTACAAGAATACTACATATTCTTGTACAGGAATGTGCTTCAGTGAAACTCTGCTTGATGTCTACAACATAAGGCTCTTCTCTGAAAAGCCAAAGCCCAAATGTATATCTGGTATTTATTGCACAAAATTCTTCAAGGGAAAACAGCCCCCTCAAACTTCTTGAGGTATAAAAGTACCATGGAAAATTATTTATTGATGTGGCTTGAATCCAAAATTATGCATAAAATAAATATTCATATGATCATTATTGCTTGGCTTTGACTGCTGTTCTCAGGAGGCCATAACAACCTGACTATGACTAACCTGGTACAGGCCTTTCATTGACTGAACTGTATGTTTGTTCTGTTCTATACTGTCAGTGATGTATAATCAATTGCTGCTGCTTGATTTGTACTGCCTATAGCACTAGGGAAAATTAAAATTAGCATAAATTATAACATTTAACCTTTCAGTACTAGCATGAGATGATATATAGGCAAATGGAAGAGTAAAAGAATCATTTCCACAATGTACCTTTGAAAAATGCATGCTAGTGAAATGAAAGAAGAACTTATGACAATGTTAATTAACATTATGGCATCTTAATGGACTCATTTCATTGTAATGTTTAAAAAATGAAAAATAAGATTATTAGTCAGGTGAAATCCAACTGAGAAAAGTGCTGTCTGGATATCTTCTGCCAAGTGGAGATTTTGCTATGAATCCACGGTCCGTGTGGTGTTGCCCTCCCTGGAGCTACATATCAGGAGGCAGCAGCTTCAAAGGAATGCAGAAATAATGTCCTTTTCTGATGCTCTTTGGTCCTCATATTTAAAGCAAATGTTGGGACAGAATTTGCCTTAATTAAAAATAAATGTGTTTCACTGATGCTTCCTGAGGTATGCGGAAAATTTGGGCTGAAGCAATTGCCCTTTGTTGTCAGGAAAACACCTTGCTGTGGATGAACACTGCTGCAGCTCACATCATTCCTGCTACAGTTCTCTTTTCTTTCTAAACACAACTTTTTTCCATTTAAATGATGTTTTCTTACATTTATGATTATTACTAAATCTAGAAGGGGAAGAACAATACAATCTAATCCTCTTAGCTGTTAATAAATGAAAATGTGATTAAAAGGTGACTACAAGCAAATATAATATGTATTCAGTTTTCCACATAGTTTTATTCCTTTCATGAATGTCTACAGCAGTTAAAATATGAATCAAGGGATCTAATGCCATTTACTTCTGGAACATATAAAGGATAGCCATAACCTACAGAGAGACGGACAGATATATGGATGCACAGACAGGATAACATTTTCAAGGTTTCTGGTGAGAGAATCCTTGCAACAGATGTATTTTTTAATTTAGGATTTTCAGTACAGGTTTAGATCATTCATAATTATACCCTCAGACAAGGAGGGCGGTATAAATAAACTTTAATGGAAAGGAAACAGTCTGTAGAATAAGCATTTTCTTTGAATCACAACAACTCTTTGAATTTAAAAAAGAGGCTTTCCTTGAGGGATTGGGTGAAAAGCATTTAAAATATGGCAATCCTTCCCATTTTCTTCTTTGTCTGAGCAGATGGCTGCTGGTCAGAAAAGGCTGAATTTGAAAAATACTAATTTGTCAGTTTGATTCTGGCCCTCAAACACATAACAAATGACGAGTACAGAAATAACAACAGCAGAGGGAGGCAGGAAATCAAAGTGGTCTCTGAGATCTGGTGCTCCTACTGAAGAGATGAAAAATTATATAGAAACCAAAAAAAAAGGTGCACTAGAAAAATAGCTCAAAGAAAGTAATCATTGGACCTTACTGCTCCAGATTCTGGCCATATACAGGCACTGGGACTTCCTTTGAGCTGGAAGGATAACAGATTTAAGTCTCAGCAGAGGGAAAGAGGGTGCCTGGAGTCAGGCCTTTTTGCTGGGGGCTCTGATAATCCAGAGACAAAAGTCGATAGTGAATTCCAGAGCAGCAGCTGTGATGTTTCCATCTGGGGACCAGAAAACATCTGAATGAATGAGAGAAATGATCTAACAATCAATAACTTTTTTCAAGGCATCACAAGAAGCCTTTGAACAATATCACAAAAAGGAAAAAAAAAGAGAGAAATGCTGTTCTAATGGAGGGGAAAATGAACCCACAAACAAGACCAAATTGACATACAGTATAGCACTGTGTCCACAGGAGTAAAAAGGACAAGAGTCTGGGAACTGAGAGTTTCAGTCCAGAAAAAGATTATTTAAAATGTTCTTAGCAAACTGGACTATGGGGGGGCAGGGTAAATCCACTGATTGTGGTGAGGAAGTGTTGCTTTATTTAATAGAAATCAGTAGTTCTTCCAAAGCCAAGCTTCATATTTTACTAGACCAAAATTTTGTTCTATAATGTAGATGACTACATCTTGATCAAAGGCAAAAGGTAGGATGAAAGATCACCTGTCTGTTAGGGCAGCAGGGAGAAAGGGTTAAAAAAAGAAAATGTAAGCAGCAAACCCGAGATCCTGGTTCTTTCCCCTGGAGTTCTTACTGGGACAGCAGCATCCCAGGGCTACACAGGTGAAGTTTTATAAATTACCCTTCCAAATGCAGTGTGGAGGAAGTAGAGGATGGTGAGGTCAGAAACCTTTTCCTGTCATCTCATACCATTCTCGTAGGGAAGGTGAAAGCTGAAAAAGCAGACAAAGGAAGAAGAAGAAAAAAAAAACCAAAGCCTATTTCAGACCAAAGCAGGCTCAACAGTGGAGCAACCTGCAATAGAACAGGAATCAGCTCAGGTATTTGAGGTTGAACAGAGTTCTTTTATAACTTACAGATGGCTCAAATCATTCATAGGATTTAAGAATTTGCTGGTATTGGTTAGTGTCCAGAAAGTCAGGAAACAATAAGAAAAAAACAGCTTTTATATGTACTCCAGGTTTAAATAGTTTCCAGGGAGTGTTTATATGTTGTCTAGAGATAAAGTTCAACCCAGACTGATGCAAAATACTCATCTCTCTGCTAAGGTGGGATGTTACATGGAGGTGTTGTCATGGAGTAAATGAGACCTACTGCTTTGTAAAATCATCACAAAATATCTGCCCAGCCTCCTCATAGATAAAGCTGGCAAGATAACTGGTAGAAAAGCCACAGAAAAAAAACCAACCAAAAAACCAATAAACAAAACAAAACAACCAGGAAATGTTAAAAAATCCCCAATTCAAACTGATTTATCTCAAAATTCCTCAAAAATTCTATTGTAAATTCTCTTGGGCCTTTCCATGTATTTTTTTTTTAAACAACTGTTGTGGTTCTGTAATAAGAAATGTATTTCATACTTCATACTTAGTAATATCACTCTAACATACTCTGTTTATAAAAGGAACATATGTAATGTCTAGTCCATATAATTGCACCAAAAAAAATTTTGGAAACCAAATGAGATTTTGACAGGTTTTGCAGTCTTAGGAGAATGGCTTCATCATTTAGTTCATTTGGAGTCCAGCAAACTCTGCTGTTTCCTCACTGGAAAATTGCAGGTCTTCAGGATACTGTGGATTTGCTGAAGCCTTGAGTCTCCAGCATTCTTACCAGGACTTGTCTCATTCAAATGAGAAATAATTACATTACAACAGATAATAGCATCCTCACTATTTTGCAGAATTATACAAAATAGGAGATGAACTACTGCTTGAAAAAATAAGAAAGTCAGTTCCCAGTAGCCAGGTGCTATCAGAAGGCGCCAGTCTGTGGGGCAAGGGCAAGCAGGGAGGTCGATTTCTGGGAAGGATCACAGGAGCTCCTGACTAAAGACCAGAACCGCTCTGCCTAGAAAGCATCCTGAGAAACATTGCCTTGAAACACAGTTGAAAATAATAGTCTTCATATTTTATGTCAATGGATAATATCAAAGTTAAGCCACAGCTCTCCATGTATTTTTATGAGGGTAGGAAGCAGGGAATGAAATATTTCAGAGCACTAGAAGATTAATATTACTGTGGGATTCAAAAGTTCTGGTGCAGAGTTTAAACACTCTTGTAATGAAACTTAGTCTCTCTGTGCTGTGAAATACACACGCGTAATTATTTCATTACATTTCTCACACAAACATAAACCCAGAATATTTTATCACATTAAATAATTTAAAAAGTCATGGACAGATAAAAAGCCATCAATTATATGAACTTTAAACAACATCTTTGTGAATCACCTGAACTCTACAACCTCCCAACCTCCCCATGACACAAAAGCATAACTTAATGCTATGATTTTCAATTTCTAAATGTAAAGCAATTAAGAAATGCTGAATTCCATTGCATGAGATTCTGTGATCTTTCCAGAATGGATCAAGTCTTAGATTTACAAATTATGTCTTACAACAAAATATATAATTCACATGTTTAAGGCTCCTGAGATGCTTAATCAATAATGTTCTGAGAAAGTGTGTTTTTAGAGTCTATAAGCCATTACCCATCAAAAGCTGTAGGTTTGTAGCAGGAATGTTGCTGTCCTCATGTGGAAATTCATCAGTGCTTATTGATGTCTCTTGTTTAATTACAATTTAAATCATGAGATCTCAAAATGGATTACAATGCTCCATTAATTTTGTAGTTCTGTATGGGAAACTTCTACTAGAGACTCTATGGGTCATATATAGGCCTTGGTTTGTGAGGGGAGCTCCCATTACATCAGTGTGAGTTCTACACATGGACTGCAGGCATGACACGGCCCATTATTCTCAATTTTCCATAGTACAGTTCTCTGAGAGAACGCATCATAATAGAAATTTCTTATCTGGGATGCATCAATAAATATATTCCAGGTTTATTATCAAGACAGAAAAATTCAGAAATTTCCTGTACCCACAATCACACTTTTTCTGAATGATATTGTCTTTCCTTTTCATTCTTTTCACATATAACATACAAAACCATCCACATGAAAAAAAAGAATCTGCTGATGAAAGAACACATCACTTATATTACCAGAAGAGGAAATCAACAATAGATCCTAACTAACTACAACTGGGAGCTCTGATGTTTATTTCAGATAGAAAGAAATCATTTCATGGAAGTTTTCTGCTATTCTATTTCAAAATAATGAGAAAATTTATTTTAAAAAAATCTTAGGTACATGTTAGCCAAAGATGCACTGGCAAGTAGGGGAATGAACATGAAGGATGTATTCATTAAGGGGAGGCAGAGCACAAGGTGGTGCAAAAGAGGATATAATTAGCAATGATGGGGTAAAACCTAGTAAACAAAAATGCATACAGAGTATCCATAGGAAAAATTGAAATGCTGAGATTTTTTAAACTCAGATGGGAAAAATAGTGGTGATTCTGTTCTCTGTGCTATACACACGGAGCACTGTAACACAGTTTTAGAAGCAACTGATGTTTGGTTAAAGACCTTCGACCCTGCGGCTTTCATGCCACGCATCAGGAATGAGCTCCATGCACTTGGGTCTCATCCAGACCTTGAAGACACAGCCTTCACTGGAGGCATGGCAGTGCTTCTCCTCAAACTGTGTTCTTGCAAGTTAAAATGTGGAAATGGTGCCCAGTGCTGCACACTTCTTTGACCCCACTGCAACCTGCAGAGCAGCAAAGCAGACTTGTGTTCAAAGCAAATTATACATCATCCTAGCAATAAGGTTTGAGGGTTACTGAAGACTTTCAGTCCACACTCAATAAGGAGTTCAGTTCAAGGCAGTTTAGCAACAGAAACATGGCCTGATCCAAGGGAGAGCAATAAGCAAAAGCAGAGAGCAGTGAAGGAAGGAGAACTTGTACCTGCTGATGCCAGGGCAGCTAAGAGGCAGAAAATAACCTATCCTTTTCCCAGAGCTGGCTGTCCACACTATTGGCAGTGCATGCCCCAGCACCACAGCCCTTCCTTCTCCCCCACAGCAGCACCCCAAAACAACTGCTCCTTTGCCCAGAACCAATCCTAAGCTGCGGCAAGCCCAAAGATTCATGGCATGCACACAGGACCACCAAGATGCAAACACTGATCTTGTCTTCTTTTGGTGCACCTTGGGAAAACCAAGAGCTCACAGGCCGCTCAAGTTAATATTCAAGCTCTGGTTTACTATCTCAGAGGAAAGTGAGGCACATTTTTAGCCCAAACTAGATACTGAGTGATACTAGGACACAGTGATTTAAAAATATACAGACAAAACCTGAGGAAACAATAAAAATGCCTTTATAAGTCTGTAAAACTTCTAGTATTTTCAGTCAGCACATTCATCAGTACCTAAGACACCCTTGGCCCCTCCCTACTCCCTTCAGAACATTAGCACTAAGGTCTTCTGGTAAATATTCTTCAGAAATACAGTGATGCACCTCTGATCTGAGCAGGGATTTGGGGCAGATCCACATTCCTTAGCCACTTCAAAGACCCACTGCCCCTGTCACCCAGAACCTCATTTCCTCTGATTATAGCAAATCATTACAGTGATACTCATCCCCCTGATGGCCAATGACACCTGCCAGTAAACCTGAAGTGATCCTGACTCCCCAAAAACTTCAAAAGTTGCTCCCACATCTTCCTTTATCCTAAGTGGAAGAGGGATTCGTCAGGGATTGGGAAAGACTTTTCTTGGGTAAAATGCATATAATTTAAGAATTGAATGGGGGAAAAAAGCAATGGACCATGAGAGTGCTGAGTTATTTCCTATTTATTCAACTGGATTTTCCCAGGAAGGATAACCCATTGCTTACTTATTATATTGATTAACACTTATTATTTGATTAACACTGTGTGTTAATCAAAGAAATTGCTATGGCCCAACAAATCACTGCAAAGGTTTTCATGGACTAGATGTTCCTGTGCTGAAATCCATATCTTTGATATCACATGGAGGAAGAAAATAAACCCTACAAGAAACAAACAATCAACATGGAAAACGCAGATAGCTTTGAATGGTGCTCTGACTTGTGTAAGAATTTTCCCAGTAACTAATTCCATTGCCATTAATTCCAGCTGGAAGATGGAGGTTTTGAACACAGTCAAGAAGAACTTATCAACAGTTAAAAAAGTCACTGCGCCTATTTAAATCCACATCGTCTTGTGTGATCCATTTTTACAAAGCACATGCTGAGTGCTCTGTATGAACCAACAAATGGTAAGACCGGAAGTGTAGAGAAATCTGATACTGGAATAAAAGGAGAGCTGAGGCTACCAGTGAGGATAATGTTGAACCTAAATGCTCACTCTACTTCCTTATTATGGATTGGGCTTAGCCACGTTAGAGCCACCTACTCACCACTGAAACCCTCCCTGTCACTATTCCCCTCAGCCCTTTTTGTCTTGTGCTGCAGAGGAGGCATGGGGAAGTTTTGAAAGGTGCATCCTCTTAGTACCAAGAAGCTTTCTTATCACCCATTGTCCCTGCTCCACTGTGCCTGGGAAACAGCACGGCTCAGCACTCTCATGCCTGGCAGCAGCTGGATGGGAGGAGCTCAGTGCTGAGCTGTAGGATGAGCAGATGAGTGGAGCCTCTGAAGAAGACCTCAGTTTTCTTTCTGCTCTGGTTAGTGACAAATTTCTGTGGAACTGATGGTTGTCAGAAAGACTATCCTGTCTTTTGGCAGTGTTAGGATAGCACACTGGCTATCTTTCCTCTGCTGCATTTGTTGTTAAGGTAAGGCAGCAGCCTTTTTCATTCAGGAGTGTCTTAAAAGTCTAGATTCTGCCTCTACTTTAGATCAGAGCCTTTTCTCAGAGCAGGATACACCTGGGACCACCAAAATCTGTCCCCCAGCTAATCAAGGAGCAGAGGAGCTATGTAGGAAGCCCATGACAGTAACCAGTAGGCAGAAAAGGGCCACTGGAGAGCATCCAGGTCTGGGATGGATCTACTGCTTCACACCACCTCAAGCTGTCTCATCCCTTGGCAAAGGAATCAATCCAGAACACTCAGGGGAAGGGTTCTCACTTCAGGGACTTGCCACACATTTGAAACAGGAACTGATGAAGTACAGAAGTCTTAGTACAGAGGTGCCAGTGTCAGAAGGGGAAAGGGAAAAATTAACAAAATATTCACATTTAAAGAAGTATTAGCTCTTAAATGGCTGTAGCTGCGATGTAGATTGTCCATGTAATCATACCTGAGTACCAGTTACGTAGTGGATCCAAGCAGAAGAGCAGAACACTTTGAGTGGTGCATATCTGTAGACTAAGCTTGGGTGGTAAAATTATTATTTTGTCATATATTTTTTTTAATTACATGGAAATATTAACAGAGTTTCTGCTTCTGATTTTTTCTTTAACAACTGCTTTCAAAAGACAGTAAATAAATTAGCCTCTATTGATCATGAAGCAATAGAATAGTTAGTACTTTTGATCCATGCAATTAGCATAAAAAGATAATGTGTGAAATGCACAAAGCATGTGCGTCATGAGTGAGTATTGTCATCAGCAGTCTTGCTTTTCAATAAAGAAAAAATTGTTTGGGGAAATTGGTCAAACAGCTATTGCTATTGCATCCACACACTGCTGATTTCTAATATTTTTTCTAAAGATCAGTAATGATATTCTATTAGGGTGATGAGACCAGAATTAATTTAAATAACTTTGTGCCTGATTCATGAAAAACAAAAAAATGCCTCCACAGCCAGAGGCCATTATATCTGTAATTTTTCCATGGAAAAGTCATGGTCTGTATTCAACTTCCAGTTCAAAAAGAAAAGTTTTCAATTTATACAAATAGGATTTTATCTTCACAATCAGCTCCAGAGGAATGACCTAATTACTAAAAGGAAAAACCTCTCTGCTGTCTAGCTCAGAAATACACCAATCACACAACAAAACTCAGAAATATTTTCTTCTAAAATTTATTTATCCACACACACGGCAGCTGCAATCAAAGAGTAAAATAGATACACAGAAGAAAACTGATATGTTGATACATTAATAGGTCACTTGCCTTTTACACAGCAGTATAATTCCCATTAATGAATAAATAGAAATGCCAACAAGTTTTTAAAAGCATGAATCTAAACAAAGATGGGAATTAAAGTAAAACACAGAGACGTGTTGCACTTTAATGTTCGAGCAGCATGTTCCATTCAGAGGCTCGCATTTACTTGTTTGCTCACAGCACATCCCTCAGCAAACTGTAAATACTGCTTTCATTCTGTTCCTTCACTTGCAATCTTTTTTCCATCGTGAGCAAGAGCTGTGTACCTTGGAGAGATATCCCAGCCAGCTGAGAGACAAATGATGTGGGTAGCACAACTTTATGAAAAGTGCAGTGGTTAAAGGAGCTGTGTGAAAGATTCTGCTCAAACAAAATCAGATGAGTATTTCCTGCTGGTTAGAATATTCCTGTGAAGGCCAAATAATATCATATTTCAAATCTGGCAAAATATTTACAGTATTATCTTAACATTTTCCAGTATGATTTTTATTAAAGTGTATACTTGTTCAGTAAAGAACAAGCTCAAACCACCTACCACAAAGATATTACCCACACTTGTGCAGGAAAGTAGTTTGCTTTCTAAAGTTACAAAGAATATTTAAAATTAATGGAAGAAAAACAACAGGGAAAAAAAGAACAAGAATTCCTCAGTTTCTTAACAGTGTGCTTTTGACAGTGTTTCTCTGTGGCCAGTGTTAGCATTTCATTCATTTGTGTGTGCAACTTTCACAGCCACGGAGAGATTATTTGTAAAGATATATATACATGTAATTGAAAAACCACAAAACCTGGCCAAAAGATGCAGCAGAAGCCAGCTCACTGAATTTTAATTCTTTTATAAAGGAGTAGATTGCAAGTTTTTAGGGGTGGCTTAAACTTTTAGTACATAAAAACCTGCCCACTATGATCTTTTATTTCAAAAATGTTTTCTTTCCACTTCAAATATTAAATCCCCATGGGGAAAATTTTCTTCAGGTGTAAAATGTTGTCTGAAAACAGAACCTACTCCCTGCTTTAATATTCCTACTTCAAGAAAGTAACTTACTGATCCCAGATGACAGCAAGGATACAAACAGTAAAATCTCTTTCATATCACTTGTTTAATGAATTTTAGTAACTCTTTACGGCTTTCTTTTTTTTCCAGAAAATACATTTCTTTCTAAATGTTGCTCTCAGCAAGACAGAAAAGTGAAAAAGAAGGTTCCTATTTGAGAATGGATTGCAGGATCAAGCCCATTGATCTTGGCTCACTTTCTGTTTAGCTTGCAATACAGAAAAAATATTAAAGACTCCTAAAGCTTTCTGCAGGTCCATATTCCACAGTTTCCTGCAGCTATAAATCCTTTTGGTTTAAAGAACTTCATCCCAATTACCAAAAATGTACATTCAAGCCCACGGCAAATTATTTCTTACTTTTTTGTTTCTAATTTTAATATTATCTTTGCTTCCTAAATAATTTCTTTAAGCTCTTCAGGCTATTTTACATGTTACTATTTCCTTTTTATGCATTTTCTGTTTCCTTAGATTTCTATTTAATACTTGTTTATGCATTTCTCAATAATTTTAAAACATAGCCTCAAAAATCAAATCATACCTTTTCTGCTATGAAAACCCTTTGCTTTAATACAAATACAGTGATTTAAGCACCCTTCTGGGGTTTTTTAGCTGTTAGTGTTCCTGGTCTCAAATTTTAGCATCATTATTTAAAATGAAGGAAAAAAATCAACTTGCAATTTAGACAGTTACCAAATTACCAAAACTAGTGCAGCAACTCTTAATGAGTGAAACCATTAACAATTTTCTGACTGCAGCCCCTGTTCAAATACCTTGGACACCTTGTTAGCACAGAATGAGGTGTTCAATCAAGACACTGGGAATTGGAAGTACCAGGGCACAGTTTTGAGTGGTGATTACAAGGGCATGAGTGTGAGTGCCAAAGTAACAGTCTTCTACACTGCAGGAAGCTGAGAAACCTTCAAGTCTACATTTGTAAATCAGCCTGGATGATTACAGCAGTCACAAGCAAAGAACATATGAAACAATTATTTGCACCGTTCTTTCACTCTTTTAATTTGCTCTTAAATGAACACAGTGATATTAAGAGTCGTTAGTGCTTTGTCTTTGAAAATTTGGTGAGATTTCATATCTTTCCAAGTAGCATCTTAAATTGCTTAAAAGTAGAAATGTAACAAAGAACTATTGTTTTCTGATTGCTAAATCCCTTTCACATCAATAATCTAAGCTTACATTAGCATTCAGATATGTCTTTGAATTTTCTTAGAAATTATTTGGTTCCTATGCAGAAGTGATATGATTTTAGGTTTTCTACTTTTCTGCTTCTGAATTGCTGTGACAAAGACAGTTTGCTTTTCTTAAATGAGTAAATTTTAAAAACAAATTTTGTCACATTAATATTACGTTGTAAATGTACATTGACTTCCATTCTATCAAAACAAGAGAGTACCACTCTTTGGTGTTAACTTTACAACTTTAATTTTATTAAAAGAGTCCTTAATAATAGTTTCCATACAATCCACTCTTTTTTTTTATTTAAATCAATAAACTGTAATCAGTGTAGAAATAACCCTGAGCATTTTTAAAACTCGTATTTCACAAAACTTGCAACTAGAAGCTACTTTCATATTAAAGATAAGGAATTATTGACTAAGCAAGGGATGAGAAAAAGCAAAGAATTAAATTATCCTCAGTCTAAAACTGGAAAAACATAACCTATTTTAAAAAATTCAAAGTATCCTGATACATTTCTATATTTTATGGATATATAATATATATATATATATATATGTAATTCTAATATTTCGCTGCCTCTGCTTTGAAAAAAATTGTGGTGGAAAGTGCATTAAAACTGTTTCTTTAATTTAAGAAAAATATAATGTTTCTGCTGTGAGTTTTTTGGACAGCTCATCTAATGCCTTTTATAGAAATAAGCAAAGTATACTATGAGTTTAATTTGCATCTCAGCTGTACTAATTGCTTATATAAACAGCACACAGAAATTCATTTTTGTTCTTTTTGATCATAAGAATCCTTTTCACATAGGACCTTTTTCTTACATGTATTACAGTAGGAATATAAAATACTTATTTCAAATTAATATATTTTTGTAATAATCATTTCTTTGCATAATTCTATTTTGAGCCTTGCAAAAATAGCTAATTCTCCAATTTTAAATGCATCGTTATGTCTAACAAATCCTGAAATACTGTTATATTAGTCTCTGGCTTTATTACTGATTTCTGGAAACTCCCCAGAACAAATCTTTTAGCACTATAAGAAACAGATAATTCTGATTCTGTATCTAATATCTGAAGACTCAAAAATCACAGTAAACAATACGGCCAACCTGTACTAAAACAAAACTCCAGACTGTGATGTACTTCACTGTTAATGACGCTCTGGGGAACTAAATTATGCTGTAGAGAATGCAAAAGTGCAACATCTCTGCTGTTATTTTGCACTTCTTTTTTTCTTACGTAACTTTAAATAATGTATTGCTGTAAATTTTGTACCTAAGGGTGCTGAACCTGTCAGGTAATATTATATAGTTACATAGCACTTAAAATTATTGCTGAATATTCTCACCCCTCCCCCGCTGCCCAGCTATACCTACCAGCAGCTGAAAAAAGCAGTAATTGAAATTAAAGGCTCCTCCAGCACGTAGGAAAGTCTGGGTTTAATAACCGGAGGGGTTTCAGGTGCAGAGGGCGCTGTTGTTCGCGTATTCTGCAAGCATTTCCTGAGCAGGGAGAAAAACAGGGATCCACCAGTTTCGTATTTTTAAGCTTTCCATAAAATGTCAATGGAATTGCTGACATATAGATGCTACCTTCCACAGTATGTGATGAGTTTCCTGAAATAAATCCTTTTCGTGGCAGTCTAGAAGGGAGATGCCAGCTATCGTCACCAAAGCGAAATGTTTTTCACTGTTTCCACTTTACAGTCCATTTACCAAGATTTTATAACCCAGCCACAAGGTTCCTTCCATCACACATTTTCATATAAGGATATTTCAGTTATTTTCATTTTAAAAGCACACCAGATGTGTTTAAGTGTAACTTGCAATGCAAAGTGTGAAAACAATTTGAAACACATCACTTCAGTGGCATTCTTCAACATGTCCTTCTTTCTGAAATATTCTTTGCAGTTCATATCTAGTTGTTTCAGGTGTTTTGCCCATAACAAATTATTAACTACTTATACCCACAGTATATATATATATACACACAGTAGAATATACCATTTGCATCTTGAAATAATCTGCACAATAACTTTTCCTTTGAGTTTTACATATGCATTTCTTAGCGTTATACCTCCATACATATAACTAGCAACTTTAACGACATCATTAGTTCCTTGAAGTAAATTGTTTTCCAAATCCCTGTACAATATCCCATATCTTCTCATGTATTCACATTTTATCTTTTTGCCCTACTGATGGTAAAAAAATACCATATCTAAAAAAAAGAGTGGGAAAAAAAAAAATCTATTAAGGACATTTAGACCCACAAAAAGCCAGAAAACTTACAGTTGCAGCTGAAAATTTGGTTTAAACTTGAATAATTATACCTAAGGTGTTTGGCTGGACAGGAAAGGATGGTCATCCTGCAGTCCTTTTCTGGAGTCACTGGAAGTTCGACCTCAGTGAGAATTACAGATTCAGGCATCAGCCATCCTGGATCATCCTGTACCGAGTTTCTGTGCTACCTAAGCCCAACAGGGTGTATCAAAGCCAAAGCAACAGGCTTTGTCCAGTTCCAAGTTGTGGCTTTAACTGCACTACTCAAGCAACTTTATTAATTTCAACATTTATTTACCCATAAAATCTGACCTTACTTAAAAAGTTATTACTTGAAGGAAAGGAATTGAAGAAGATTGTGATATACTTTACTTTTCTTCTCTAATAAATTTTTTTGATTCCTGTATTGCACTACAGTCTAATTCATCTGCATTTTAAAGCGTCTGCAAAGTATCTACCTGGGAAATCTGATTTTTGAAATGAAGCTACTAGGTTAAGCAATAAATTTTGGGAGAAATAAATTTCTCATGTGTTATTCCTACCATGGGGCTCTCCAACATTTGCAAAACAAATTCCACATTTCAAAGAAACAAAAAACCATCAGAATATGTGGCTGACAGAAATTGCTCTCTGCATGAGGTTTGTATTCCCCATTAACCAAAACTTTACCTGGTTAAAACAGCGCCTATATCCTGATAAAAAACAGCCATTGCGAGTTTTTCTCCTTGAATCAACGCTCATTCAGAAGTTTCCCACCTGATAAAGGCTTTAACAGAACCGAGACAAAGTTGCATTTTATGATTGGCAAGCTCTTTGCGCCCAGCTACCCCCCAGCCTGGTGCAGTGGGGCTCCGAGATGCATTTTGGCCCTGTCTTTATGTCAAATCACTGCCATCAAAACAATGGCCCATATTACATGAAAATCTTGTGCAAATGAGCCATAATGGAAGTGAATGACAATCTCGTAAGACCGTGCAGCAGGATTCTCCTTTGATCTGAAATATTGTTAATCTTTCTCCAACATAACACTAAGTATACTTGGCAAATCCTGGATGAGAAAGTCCCCGTGGTGCAGCTCTGGACAGGCAGCCAGGAGCCCAGCACACCCCGCCACAAACAGAGGCACAGCCTGGGAGAGGAGCACACCGACACCCAGCCCTGAGCTCTGCAACTGCTGCACATTTGTTTACCATTCAAAGGCCTCCTCACCCATTTCCTTCTCCCGAAAACCAGCTAAACAATATGTTTATTTATTCTTAATAATGGATATTTGCTGCTGGATCACAGCTTCATTTAATTAAGAAGCTGCAGTATTTAAGATATTAAAATCCATTTTCGAAAAAGGTTTGCTTTTACGAAATACAGGCCTTATTTATTCGCAGTTTAAGAAATGGCCTCGCTCTAAATTATAGTTTTAATATGATGTTGTGGAGAGAAAAAAATTCTAGCAATGTAAGGCAAGATTTTTCATTGGTAACAAAAGCATGATATAGGAGTTTATACTTTCCTAATGATGCTTAAAGCAAAGGTCTGGAACGGTATGTCTCAGATGAGGTCATACATCAACTTCAGGAGAGTAAAAACCTCTCCTTGGACTATATTACAGCCAACTCACACCTTTTTGTTGTGCAGCCAAATATGCACAGCGTATGTAGACGAATGCAAACAGAGTAAATCATGTTGATTCAGTGCTAGTAGGAAATATGCCTCTTCAGTTGTGTGCTGCTTTTGAAGTACTGCCTAAAAATCAGTCTTGGGCTTCAAAGAGAGGGGATTATAGCCTTTATCCAGCAATTAATATGGCTGAAACTCAGAATGTCAGCACCTGACGACTATACAGGCTGGACAGTAGCCTAGTAGGGGTCCAGTCCCCCTCAAGAATTGGAATTTATGATAAAAATGAGTGCATAAATAATATAAATGCTAATATAGAAATTGAAATATTTTAGAAAGGGACACAAAATTTTAACATCTAATGACCTGTCTATATTTTGACATGTGGGGAAGAGGGGGAGTTGTGGTGTCCCTTGACCTTTAACCTGCCTTATCCACCTAGATCATTTTAATCTCCCACCAACTGTTAAGCAGAAAAGAGTGCTATTAAAGAGAAAGCTATTCCTTTTGCCTTCTTACATAGATCAGATGACAACCTCTCCAAGTCCCTCCTCTCTGTCAGAGTTCAAGGGTTCAAAAATGGTCAGAATATCAAGCAACAGAAAGCCAGCAGGACTACTGCAAAAAGAGTTTAAGGATTCTATATTATGCAAAGGGAGTTTAAAAAAAAAGGGAGATTCCATTATTTTGAAGTTTTACTCCATTCATATTTTATTTTTTTTTTAAATAGTTATTTTCATTTCAGATCATAGAGCTTCTAATTTGAGGGGGAGGAAAATTCTTACATTATTAGGATATGCTCCCAAACTTGTACCTACCAAATAACATTTTCCATATTAATTCTTTATGTGTAGTTCCTGAGGTTTAGGTCACGTACACATCAATAATGTTGTACTGTAAATAAAATGAACACTTAATGCTCTAGTTCTAGCCAATGTGTCAGGGGAAATAAAATAAAATAAGATAAAATGAAATTAAATAAATTGGAGCATGCAGTCTTTTACTTCATAACCATCCTCAGATGGCATTTCCACAATGCTACATATAGCACCCTATTCCTCAGGGAACATCCAAGCTTTCTACTATTTCTCATTCTTAACCGTAGACAGTTGTTATAACACGTTTCTTCCCAGAATTTCCACTTGCTTTGAAGAAAATATCCCCTGAGTACCCATGCTTAATGTACTTATGGAAAAGCAACCCTATATCATGACAAGCTAAACAATATGGTTCTTTAATAAAGAATGTGCGATATTAAATGCAGAGTTCTTATTTCAAAATGGTAAAAAATGAGTTTGAGGGAAGGAATATAATTGCTCAACATAATATAAATGGAATGGGTGCAAGCTGAATGTAATTTTTAACAGAGCCTCACTTTCTAAATATACATATAATGTGTTTGTGTGCCTGTGTACAGAGACATGATAAACAATAGAATTTAGAAAACTGCGTTCGATTTTGGCTTTTGCATCAGGCCCTTCATATCCTGTGTATCCTAAAACGCTTAACAATGTTTCCATTGTACTTAACTAAATACAGTAATGGTGGTGCAACAACACAATGGCCTGTGCTCTGCCTTGGACGGCCGAGGCTGGCGTGTGACAGCCAGTTTTGGCTGGGAAGGAGGCTTAGCCAGCCTCTCTTCACAAAAGTGCCACGGCATTGCTGCCTACACAGGCAGCAGGGACAGGAGAAAGGGATTTTGGATTAACATCTCATCTCATGAAGGACGGCACCTCAAACAGTTCAGCACCTCCCTGGTGCTGCACTGCCATGTCAGCTTTAAGAATCAGCCCAGGTCCTGGTGGGAGACTTAAACTTGTGACCTTCTAGGCAAGAGGTAAGAGCACTGCTGGCTGAGCCACACTGTCATTATTGATATGTGCTTGCGTGGGCTGACATCAGTGTTGACTGCAGTTTGACCTGAGAGTGGAAAATTGATGCCCCCACAGATTTTAGGAGTAACCCCATCTTGCAGAAAAGCTTAGGGTTTTTTTCTCTATTGGAATTTACCTCTTCTACCAGAGAGCTGTAGTTTCCTGCAGATGCCTAATCTCTAAATACTGACTTCCTAAACACCTTAAAGGAATTGGAATACCTTTCAGATGTATCTGGATTCACAGTATTTATATGAAAATTTTTAGTTTAGCTTATAGTGTTTTCCAGGTAGAATACATTTTTATAGCAAAGTTCCTGGTGGAGGAGGGAAGATTGTTACACTATTTCCAATAATTAAGGTGAAATATATATTTACATTTTATAAAGTAGTTAAAGACGTTTAAGGCACCTTGCAGGTATATAAGCTAGGGCATTTTTCAAGGACACTTTAATATCAGCAGATAAGATACAAAAAGGGGTAAGAAAAGTGTTCAACTGGTATCATGTGCTATGCACAGCATAGGAAATCCCCTTGAGGAACGTTTTCATTACATTACAACATACATAAATTTGATAGGGAAGAAATTATCCATCTTGATTCTGCTTCTGCTGAAGTTGCCATTACCAAATTAGACAGTTGATGATTGCAGACTTGGACCCAGGCACTGAAGACTCATTCCAATTTGACAGTGATGCTAACCCTATTTAGCAGATGTTAAAATTTAAGCATCTGAAGACTATCTAGATTTGCAAAGTGATGATGAAAAAAGGAATTTTCCAGGGCTGAGGTACATTGTGGGTGTAGATAAACTTCAGAATAAATCTTTCACTGGTAGTCCAGACAGGTTTAGATTTATAGTTTGCTTTATTTTTTTTAACAAAACTTATAATTGGTGCTTATCCCAAGCTGCTAGCACCACACCAAATTTAATTTAGAAGCACAAATCATAGCAGAAAGTGAAACTCTGCCAGATACTAGCAATAACAGTGCCAGCTAATTCTTACACATAAAAGAATCTCTCTCAGCAGATATCTCAGGGCAATCATACATTCCTAAAGATACACTGAAAAGATGAACCAGTGATTTGACAGTGGGTAATATCCAGCAACCTTGTTTAATCAGATTTAGCCTTCAAATCCTGCAAAGTCAGCTGGTTTCAAGAGTTTCTGATTGCTTCAAAATCAGAGAGTGAAACAATGAATTAGAGCTGGTCACCTAGAGCTCTAATTCAGGACCAAACACTGGCAGTAAATGTTCCAGAATAGGAACATGAGTACAAGCCTCAGCCTCATTTCTCCAGCCTAGATGGGAGGCTTTGAACTGTAACATCTTTTTTTCTATCTGTTTTATTTTTTTTGTTCAATGTCTTTGCTTGTTTATTAAAATGTTCACTGCTGTGATCCTGTTTTTTACCTGGGGAGTTGAGTGGATTTAAGATGACACATAGATGTATAAATCTTATATTTACTATGCCTTCTGTAAAGATGTGCCTGGCTGACCAAAAATAACGTTTATAAGCCAGGAAAAAGTATTGGAAAGGAAGGGTGAGGGAGACCAAGAATGTGTTCTGCTCAGGGTGGTGGATTTACAGGCCGTGGTGTGGGAGCAGAGTCTCTTCCTCAGGAAGCCAGCTCAGTCCTGGAGAACAATCCTGCAACCTAGGACTCACTGCTGGATTCTGAGCTCTTACCCAATGTCATTGCAGTTGCTCAAATGAAGTTATCCCTAATCAGACAGATTTAAACCATAGTCACACTGAAGACCTTCTACTGAAATTTTTTTTCCAGTAGAAACTGAAAAAGTCTTTGAGACAAACGACCTGAATGGATTTTGAGAGGTTTTGTCCCAGTCTTTGTAATGATTCCATAAATTCATTTTAGATAGATGTAAATTGTATATATGAAGTTAAGAGTCCTGACCTGAAGTCCTTCGTTCATTGATATGGTTTGCTTCCTGTAAATGGATTCTTATTCTCTGGAATTCATAGGCCAATTCTATTATTAGTATTAGTATTAGTATTAGTATTAATAATAATAAATAATATTTATTATTAAGAAGAAGAAGAAGAAGCTATTCACACGCACAATTCTGTGGATTACTGTACAAGGGCTTTTGTTCTTTGAAGCAGTTCCCTTTAAGTTTGTCAGAAATAATAAGAAGAAACAATTTTAATATATTTCCCAAAACAAAAGCTCCAAAACTGAACATCGAGCAAAATATTAAATATCTCAGATATTTTATTCATAGCAGTGCTCATAACTCAATGCAATTGAACTACTCCACCTCTTAGCATACCTTTTTTTTCTTGGCATTTTCCTTCCACACCTCCAAAGTGCAAGTCTACAACTCTGGCACTGCTTTGGGATATGGAATATCTACATCTTTTTTACATTTCCTTGACACCAGGAATCACACCACACTCCATCACCAAGAGCTAACAACTTGTGTGGAATCCTTCCATGCTGCCTGGGATGCCTGAAATCCATCTACCCTTGCTGAAAGGCAACAACCCGAGAGGCAGCAGCCTCCAGCAGCAGAATCTTCCCCATACTCTGTGCCAGCCTTATTCTGATTTTGTCCTCTACACCAGACTAGCTCCAAAACCTCACCTTTCTCTTCAGCTGTCCTTGCCCTCCTCCAACACCTCCCCAGCCCAAACCTTCCCACCAAACTCATACATCTGCCCAAATCCATCCTGGGCACCTCGTCGTCACTCATTTTGTAGCTCACTTCCACCTGGTACTGTCTCTATCTGTGCACCTTTATCTTCCACACTGCTCCTGCCATTACCACTACCTCTGTGCTGGAGATCTTTCATGTCGGAGCCAATTGCTATGGTTACAGGCAATCTGCTGTATGTTTCATCTCCAGGAGCTGTAAATGAGGGAGTTTGAACAGCATTTGAGTAAGCACTGCCTCTTCTTACATGGAGAACACAGCCCCACTCAAATTCATCTATCCACTAGTTGCTGTTGCATCATATATATTACACTAATTCCACCTAGATGTACAGATAGACAATGAGCTCGAATCTTGTAAGAAACAACAGCTCTAGACTTTTATTTTATGATCTCTTTCATTTTAATGGCGTACGGCTACTGTTTGAGTCACATGCCTCTCTGGTTTGTGTACACAAGCTCTGATTCTGACTGAAGTATGAGGGAGGAAAAGATTTTATCTTATTCATACATATATGTAGTTCTGTAAAATGTTAGTGAAATGGAATATATGCACTCTGCATCCTGAAGATAAACCCCACAATAAAAATTACACAGTGCCTTAAGAAAATACTGTTGGTAGTCTGAAGTTTTAGTATTGAGGAGATGAAGTTCATAGCAATTGAGAATCAACTGAAACATAATCCTAAACATCAGTCATTCCATTTTATTTGAGTGTGTGCATTTGTAAAAAAGGATGAGAGAGTAGGAGGCATTTCATCCTAGAAGGAGGAGATTTCATTTAGTCTCAGAATCTTTGTACCAGTCTAAAAGATGGACAGAACTGATAATACTAGCATTTTAATGTTTTAACAGGTGAAAATCACACTAACTAGAAAAACTGTTTTCATAAATGAAATGCAAAACATATCAATAACTTTGTTTGACACTGCTACAATTTTCCAGCAGAATCTGATAAAAACAGTTTACCTGATTTTATTTCACAGGGAATCCAGCCACAAACACTTCCCATGATTCTGTGTAAAGAAAACCTGCTGATCTTTCATAAACCTCAGTGTAATCAGAATGATCCCCACCCACACTTCACACTTTCAGCTCAGTCCAGGTGTCAACAGAGTAAATTCTGGTCTGTCCACCCCTCAGATAAAATATTTAGTTGCTCCTGCCAGCCTAGAGGGGCACAAAGAGCATCCATTCCTAAAAGATTGTGAGCAGGAAGCCACCAAACCGAGTAGTCCTGATAAAGGAGCAGCCATGGCCAGGCCATAGCACACGGCTTCAGTGCACACCCACGCCTCTGGGAGCGGTGGAGACTGCACATCAGCACTGACACATCAGCCCCCAGCAGCTGCTGAGGCAAGTCCCTCTTTTACACAGCAGTTGCACTGGATATTCTCTTCCAGCTTCTTACTCTATGACACCACAATCTTTGTGCTGTTGGGACCTGCAGCTCCCACCTCTGTGTATCAGAACACAGAGCAAAGCCTGAGCCCTGCATCCCAGCCCTGCCTGCAGCTGAGGGGGCTGCTCATGGAAAGCTCATCCCATGCTGGGTTTGGCTGCCTTCCATTGCTCCCACGGGGCTGTGTGAAGCCCCTCAGCAGTGCTGCCCACCAGGAGGGAGCTCCTTCCTGCAGACAAAACTCCCTCTGACACCACTCACTGCCTTGTCCTCTGCTGTCCCCCATCCTCTACTGCTTCTCACATGGCTGGCAATGCAACCTAGTCCAGTGTGAAATCGGAACAATCGATGGGAAAACAATTCTCATTTGTGATAGCAGCACCATATTTAGATTTGGTATAATTCAAAAATAGAACAAAGTTGAGCCTGAATTTGGTGTTCTGTCTGTAACATCTTACAAAGCAATGGTGACAGAAGAATGAAATCAATATATCCTTTAGGCAAATGACTTTCCCTTCCAAGAATAAATCTCCACAAAAATAAGATTACATACAGTCATTTCAGGGCCCTAAAAAGAGCATGATCCACAAATACAATTATTTGATTATATATTTTAATAAACTCTCTTCCATTTGACAATGTGGCCTTTTAAATCCCTCCCTCCTCAGAGTTTAATTACTCATCATTCACCGCTGACTCTGCTGTGAGTAGCACATTGAGAAAGCTATCGCACACACGCCAAATTCCTGGAACTGGCAGTACAAAGCTGACCTTGGAAGGAGATGAACCTAGAACAGCAGAAACACATCTGTAATGCACCTCATTGCACAGTGCAGGACATCATGGGGAGCACCTGCTGAGCACCTCGCTCTGGCAGCCCCGTGTGTCCCAGGAGCGATTCTGTGTAAAGAGAGCGTGCCTGAGGACAGCCACACTCTGGCCAGGCTGCAGCCTCTGCCCAAGAAGCCAACGTGGTGCTCAGCTTTGTCACGGGCTACGGGGGTAGAACAACTGCAGTGCAATCTCGGTGTACCTAACAACAAATAAATGCCCTCATCATCTCCAAGTCTCTGCTTGTTCATCAAGGTTTTCAGCATCAATTCACCAATGCAGTTTGGAAATTTTCATCTAAAAATCTTAGGCCTGTTTTTTTGGCATTTTTTTAGCATCAATTGATTCCCATTTTTAAATTTATGGAGCATTTCACACTGTTTCCTGCTGTGGTCATCATCAGGTCTTGGCCACCAGATCGTGAGGAAGCAAGGCATGAATGGCAGAAAACCCTGTGGCTGTCCTTATCTACAGAATAGCAAACACAAGCTGAACTCTGTGCTGAGTCTGCTGGGATGTCAAAGAAAAATTACAAAGGGGTCCCTTCTTTCAATGAAGTAATATATTTCTGACTTTGCAAAAGTATTGTACTTAGCCACAATTGCATCATATCTGAAATTATTTTATGACCTGAGGCGTGCGTAGCAGGCCCATCTGTTCTCTCATAGTGGCTCTGAGTGGACTGCCACCATTTAATTCAGTGTTTAAAAATGCCAAAAATTAAACAACTTCCATATTTGTTAATGAGATTTACCAGAAAAAGAACACTACCAACAAAAGAGAACACAAATACTCTCAGTCTGTATCTTTCCAAGCCAACATTTTAACTTTTCAAATATAGCCACACAAATCCATGACTATTGTCACCAGAAAAGCAACTGAAATCCAGCTAGCAATGAAAGGAAAAGTGGCTGAAGGTTAGGAGCTATTTGGTAAACTACAGCTAGCTTTTACACTTGTGATTTTTAAGAACAAACCTTTAATTTTGAAATTCACAGTCTCTCCACCATTACAAGCCCCTTCAGGGCAATGATCTATCAAGTTCTGACTGTTTCAAACTGTTTGTGCTAGATTCAGCATCTATCACTCCTCAGACTTGCTGCACATTTAACCACAGAGCCAAGAAACAATAATTTTCAATTAAGAAACCTGGAGAAGACTTGGGGACTTGATTTATGGTGCATGACTAATTATCAAATAGCTAGCCTAATGAAAATTAAGCTGCTGGTTACTACAAAGATTTAACTTCATTTTCTTGAGAAGAAGCTGATATGACCCAGAATATAATTTATTGAAGTTTTATTATATATTTTAAAGCAGGCAAAACAACAGAAATTATCTAATTAAATCTTTAAATATGATTTAAAATATTCTCATTTTTTACATTGTACACTAATGAAGACAGCTCATATAAACTTATATCTGAATTAAAAGGTTTTTATTGCCTGAAGTTAAAGTGTTTCCTTTTGGATGGTGATGAAAGAGATAGAAATATGAAGGGCGATATGTCAGAAATTGTTTTTAAGGCTCAGTGCATTTACAAGCAAAAAATTCTATTCAGCACAGAGTTGATGCACAAAAACCAGGTTCAATACCTAGAGTATTTTATATGCAAAATCCTGTTTTAGAATTAGTTCTGGCAATCTTTAGAAAATAAGTAGGATAACACTCTATGATTCTTATTTCTTTTTAATTCTTTGTGGACAGTATTCACAGCTTAAAAAAATCAGTGGACTTTCTTCCCTCGAGTTTTTCTTCCTGCTTATAACAGTCTGTTTCGAGGCTGCAAGGGTCCAGCTCTGTGGCTGTGAGCAACACACACTCATCTGAGCAGTCCCACTAGAAACCTTCATTTTCCAGCTTCCAAAGTGGAAGGTTTACAATTAGGCACTAGGAGTGAAGGTAAAGGCCTCTTAATTACTATTTCTTCAGTGAACTGTTGGATAGAAATTCACAATGCTATTTATGGACATTTAGGGACTCCAATCAAGCAAATATTACATTATTAAATAGAAGGAATTAGCAACCTTTTAAGTACCCCGTGCAAACAACTCTGTAGAAGACAGTAGTCACTACTATTTTTACCCCACACATTCACATTGACTTTCTCTGGTGTCCATGGATCTACACAGAAAAAGGAAAATGCAACAATAAACTCTTCAAATAACACTCTTTTGCAGAAGTTAAAAACGAAAGGTATTTTTTCCATGGAAAAAACAAATTATTCCCATGGAAGAAGCCAGCCTTAGTTTGATGTGCGTCACTGCAAACAATTCTCCCTCTGCTCTGAGCCCTGCACGCAGCACTCATAGGCTTTGTTTTGTGCACTTAGGCAAAACAATGGGGAAAGAAATATCAAGGTGAAATGACATAACCCCCTAGATTAGAGCAGCTGGTAACAAGACTGCTCAGGATCGTCACTAAAGATACTATTCACTGAAAGGGAGAAAAAAGGGAAGAAGGAAAGGATAACTTGATTTATTCAGGAAATTGCTTGTTTCTTCAGAAGGCCTTTATGGGGACCATCACTTTATGTTAGAAGACAGCTGGTAACCAGAAAGGGAGTTGGAATTAAATTAATTTCCTATCTAACTCTTTAAAGATCTGGGTTCTGTTCAAGTAGATGTACAGATACATACAGAGAGCAACTGATGCTTTTCCTTCAGTTTCCCAGTTGCAAAATCAGCCCAAACCAAGACTACATATTTTTAGTATTTTGCATACTGAGGCAGCACTAAATCCTGACTAGCTCCAGTTTGGCTGGGAAAACTCTACCCACACAGATTTCCTTGATGTTTTCGTGACCCTACATGCTTACATGTGTGTTTACAGACTTTGCAGTTCAAATGGGGGACTTTCTCCCAACAGGTTTGGTACAAGATGAGAGACACAACCCCAGCCACTAAAGTCAAGTAACAATGCCTTCCTTGCACTAGTCCATGAGGGAGAAATCTCTCCCTTTCTCTCCCAAGGTGTTCTCCACTGTCCCTCTGAATTACTTGGACTGGCGCTGGGAGGGCATGTTGTCTTTGCTCTCCTAAACCCATTGTGTTGAACTGCTGTGTGCTGTTAAACAGCTGCCACAATTCATCCCTGGCCTAGCCATACTTCAATAGTGGGTGAAGTGATTCATGCATCTATGGACTGTAAAGTTTGTAAAGCACTTCAGGATCCTTTGACAAAAAGCTGCTACATCACTGTAATTTATTAGCTGAGCGCGTTAAGTCTTGATGACAATACCCTCCAAGGAAATGCAGCTCAGACTATTAGGCTGAAATGGTCTTGAAAAGTTTACACACAAAACTAAATGTATACTGTAAAAGCTTCCTCTGTTTGCAGTCTGGGGCTGTCTGTCCACAAAAAGACTTCCTTGTCATGGTTGTTTCTTTAGGTTGCATGGCATTTAGGAGCTAGAAATAAACATATATCCAGATCCTTCCTTACACGGTGTTGCAGGGCAGTGGAAGTGGTTGCTGCACCCAGCACAACAATATTATCTGATTTAAAATGGGGGGAAGGTCTGTGAACTCATGCATAGTTCAAACTGTCAACAAAAGTGCTGAGCACCTTTGTTCAAAACTTCCTTTTGTCTTCTGATTTACCACTGTCATCAAACTTTCAAGGCCATATAAAAAATATTCTGCTTCAAGTGAAACCACTTCCTGTGGGGAAATAAAAATACAGGAAAACAGGGAATAATTAAAAATTATTGTAGTCTATTTCAGGTCTAGGATACAACATTCATATCTCCATGCTACCATTGTGGAGCTTCATGTAATCTTAGCCATCTGATCAATAGTAGATAAAATAAAACACTCTACCCAGGTAGACAATCCTTACACATACACAGTATGAGTTTTCTGTATCAGTAAGATGTTGGACATTTATTGGAAGAAGAGGAGGAAGTTGATCAGTACATTAAAAGATATATGGTCCTTCATTATAGAGATCTCACAACTAAAATTTGGAAAATATTGTTTTTTCCTTTCTCACAAAAAAATTCAGTTGTGGCCCCTCTCCGCTATTCATTGCTGCACACATGCAATGTCCTCTGATTTCAATAACAGATTCATATTCCAAATAGCAAGGTAACAGAACTTGAGACAAAGAGGAGAATTGCAGCCATTTAGTTTGATCTGTATAGCTCAGGCCATGGCTGAGGTATGTGGCACTGAATGTCATGGGGACGTGGTTATCTGGGCCTCAGGTCTCTCACTGCCACTGACTTCCAAGGCACGTTTTGCCATCCTGGAAATATTTGGTTCTAAGTATAAGAACTGGAACCCAGTCACTTTAAAATTCATGCCTTTGAGTTGTCATTTTCTCCAGAAGGAGTCGAGGACTGATCTGCACATACATTCCTTGAGTCACCACCTCTCTGCTCAGACCAGAGGTTTGAATCAAGAGCAGGTTCATCATTTCCCAGGTTTAAACAATGGTGTGGTTTTCTCTGTAAAATCAGAAGGGCAATCAGTAAGATGCATCATGGAGTATTATACCTTAGAAACTACCAGTAGATCTTTAAACTCCACAAAAAAAATATATGGAGTTTGACTCCTGTTTCATTCTTTGGTCCCATTTTTCCTGTTGGCTTTGGCTTCTGGTATAGGAGTCTAATCCAAACTCTGTACCTTTTGGAGCTACTACACCCTAACAAGCTGTTATGCTGGGGCAATAGACAATGTCTGATGTTATCTAGGAAATGTCCTGTGTGTTTCTTCTTTAAAGCAGCAGGACCCAACCTCTGCTTCTCACTGGGCACTGAAAGGGCAGCGTCTTCCAGTTTTTTCAATTGCTAGTGCAATGCTTAGTAAGTTCAGGAATGAGAGGAGATGGAAACAATGGAAGAGAAAATACAAGCAAAACCAGGCTTACTTGAGATTTGAATAAATTAGCTGCTGATGGAGGGAGATGGAGCAGATGGTCAGTCAGAGCAACCTAAGCCCAGGCAGTCCTGTGAGAAGCAGCACAAAGCCAAGCAGGCAGCTCACAGAGGAGGCCAGCTCAGGTATCCAGAGCTGGAAAGACTGGCACCATCCAGTGCTGGGATGGGCAGGTATCCCAAAGCCCACCAAAAAGAAAACACAGCCTACAGTACACCCTCAGGCAGACTGCTAAAAAAACAACTAGAAAGACAGATAAGTATCCAGAGCTGTTCAGGCAAAACAAACTAATCTTAACTAAGCACCCACCACAATATTCATCTCAAAAAACCAAGAAATGGAGCATCTTATTTGTCCTTTAATCCCTGTTGGACGGAGAGGCCAGACAAGTTAAGAATCTGTGCTTTGGTATGCTTGCACAGGTTGGAACAGCCAAAAGAAAACAAGTTCAGCGGTCTCAGATCATTTCCCAAAGGGCCTCTCATGCCCCTGCTGGCAAGAGCTGCTTTTCTCCTTGGCAGCCACGGCTGAGACAAGGACAGAGTGGGTCTGGAGGTTGCCCACATTTTGCTGGATAATATTTTGTTAGCTCAGAGGATACTGCAGGGATTATGAAGTGGGATTTGTATTTACTGCTGCCCAGCCTCAGTTAAGGCAGGACTACAAGATGCAGGCAATTGCTTTAGCTGCCCCTTTTAAAAGCACAAACCTAAACCAGATTTTGCATTTTATTTTATTTTTAAACAGGACATGGCTGCATGAAGCACTAAATATGGTTTGAAGGGAGTCTTTATGCTTTGCATAAAAAAATCAGTGAATGTCAGCTTTACCCCTTGCAAGCACAGAGCTCATATTCAAAGAAACTTCAAGAGAAGGGTGAAGGCAGATGCATTTTTTTAAGGTCACTTACTAAATTTCAGATTAAAATGCAGCAGATAATAAGTGTCTTCCACTAAATAAAACAGGTCATGGATTCAGGAAAACAATTTTAAGTATGGTTGTAAAAACATAGTGTTTATAGAGAAACTGATTTTACTTTCTAAGATGCTTACATTTTTTAAAGAAATATGATTACCCTCAATTTTCCCTAGATACTCGATTATGGACCTGAAGATATTGCTAATTCTTTGTATATCCAAACTTAACAGCTGCTGCTTCTTGATATGAATAGCATGTTTTCCCACTCCTCAGACTACTGTACTATACAAAGTTTATGCTTTAGACAGAAAGGCCATAACTGGCTGACCTAGGATAAAGTCCAAATGCAACTCCTAACATGGATCACTGGAGAATTTGCAGCAGATTCTCATAGACAAGGTTTTATCAGGGTTTTCCTATAGTGGAGTATCCAACAAAGGAAATCAGTAATTTCAGGAGTTTTTCTCCCTTCTTGTTGCTGTTTCCTGTTAGGAGCTACATCAGATCTCAGATAAAAGTGTTAGTAAGCCTAAACAACCTTACAGGAAATGTAAAGTCATCCTGGCCTCCAGCTCTGGACTACGTAAGGCAGAAGGGACTTATCTGCTTAACACCCGTATATACCTACATCCTTGTATATGTGGCTTTTATTCCATTTTTGATTTAAAGCACAAGTTCATTCTGGAGAGCCTGTATTCTCTCTGCAGTTAAAGCAAAACTTGCTGAAAACAAAACAATGCAAACAAAGTAGAAAAATATCATAATAGTATAACTATGGAAAGCTGAATCACCAACAGCATTCTCATATTTTATTGTGATTTTTCAAAGTGCTAAGTTTCTCTATTAGAAAGACATGGAGATCTAGTTTTACAGCATATTTGAAACACAGAGAAAAATGTTACATGCTGGGCAATGAAATTGAATTTTTTTTATTCTTGAAAGAGACCTATCCATTTCGTTCAGTTCTGCCATATTTTTAAGTAAAAAAACAATAGGAATCTACAAAAATATTTTGGTAAAATTCGTGAATATCTGCAGGGGTTCTGGAACTGAAAGCGATATTTCTTCCAACCTTCATATGAATAACTCATCTGCTAGCCCCATTTTATTTAGCACAAATGAAATAATAAGTCAGAGACACAGAAAACTGTTTCTCTGCTCACACAATACTTCTCACTTGTTATAGGTCCATTAATACAAACCAGGCACTTTTTGTGTTAAAGACTGAAGTGATGGAGCAGCTCTGTGTGCTTGTGGCTAGACATTTTCAAAAGGCAGTCTCTGATGAGATTTTACTGTGCCATTGGAAGGAGCTGTGTGCTGCTTGGGCAAGGCAGGTGAGCCTTAGGGAGGCAAAGGCAGGGCTGAGCAAACCAGAGCAGAACAGAGGTTTTGACCCTGGGATGGCTCCCAGGAATGCAGCCAGGTGCCAGGATTACAGCTGGCAAGGTAATTCTTCCAGACCCACAAAGATCAACAAACACAGCTCACACACTGCAGCTGGGTGTTTTCTTAATGAAAAAATGAAGGGCAGTGCTGCTCTTCCACAAGCCAGATATTAAACAGTCTGTATAGAAGCTCCACTGATGATTTCAAGAGAAGTGAGGCAGGAAAGCAGAGAGGACCTTAGGCCACCTTTTGAAAACTATGTGTTTTGGGTCTTGAGAAGATAGAAATTGTGGGTTTTACTCTTGCATCTTGATTACTCAAAATAAAAGCTGACTTTATCTACATTTCATTTTAAAACATGTATCATCCTGCCAAAATACAATTTGTTAATGTACAAATAAATTTGTTATGGCAATCTTCAACATGTTACATAATTTTAATTTTGAATATTAGTTTCCCCTTTTCTCCAAATTTCTCTAAATTAGCCTTCTGCCTTATTCTACCTCCTTCACATAACTCAGGTGAAACATTTCTTGAAGAAACCACATGATTAGCATAACCTACAATGGATGGGATGAAGCTTTACAGCTATTAGAAGATAAATTTGGGTAATGACACTAAGAAAATATCACTACAACTAAGGTAGACTGGGAAATAGAAAGCCAAAGGTTAAATGTTCTTCAGTATGGTTAGTAACAATATTATGCTTTTTTCAGGATGTTTTAGATTGGTTTAGTGGATGAAAAAATTAAGAGTGGTTTACCCTCTCCACCTCAGCTCCACCTACAATGTAGTACAAATTAAACAATGTAGTGTAAATTAAAAAAGATGAAATTTTTTCTGTGGTTTCTCAAGCTTCCAGTTTCTAGCAAAAACTAATATTAACATACCATCATCCATAAAGACTGCACCATGCTGTGCTAGGTTTGTTTTTGTCACATCCCACCTTAAACTGTAAACCACCTTTGAGAGCAGCCTTGCTAATTAATTTTCAACAGGTCATTTTAGGGCCAGACCGGGATTTGGCTTTTGCTTCTGAAAATTACATGTGAACATAATGCCATACAAATAATGAAAAATGTAAATATTCGCCATTTGCTGGAATATCCTCAGGTCAACCAAACTCTGCTGCTTTGTGATTAGTGATCTATTAATGTGCACTGTGGCTGTATCATCTTGCTTTCCCATGGTGACATTATAAGCCTATTAAATGACTAAGGATATACATAAATGCTGGGGGTGGAGGAGGAAGGCATTAAAGCATAAAGAGGAATAAACTCCTTTGCTTTTTTTTGGGTTTTGCTGCTGTTCTTAGTAACAATGCTTTTTTAGTTCTCAGTGTAGCTCATGTCCCTCACCCTTCAGCAGCTTCTCAGGGCAGCCACAACAAGCATCCATTGCAACAAACCTTGTCTGTTGGTCTGGCTCCCCTCTTGGGCCAGAGGACCAAGTTCTGTCAGGAACTGGCCATGGAGGGAAACAGAGGTTTGCTCTAAGTCTCAGGGTGCCTGAGATCTCTTTCCTTTCCATGTAACACCACACAGATCTCCTAGGTTAGAGGAAAATGTTGGATTCTGATCTGCTCCTCAGCTCTTTACCAGGCCTGGCTGGTCTGCAGTGTGCTACTGCCGTGATGACACTGTCACTGACCTCCCTTCTCCCCCTGACCCTCCAGCTCCAACCCAGCCCATCCCATAGAGGACATCCACTCATCTGACACATTGCTCCTCATCAAGGCAAGCCCTGGCCTGCTGCTCCTCCTGGAGAGCTTGTATGCATCCACCACATCACTCCACCTGCAAAACCTCCCGCTCACCCTGCAGCTTTTCCAGCAATGGTGAGGTTCTGTGACTGCTCACAAGGTTCTGACTCCTCCTGTTTGACCAATACACTCTGGGCACTCAGTTTCTTCCTAAAAGCACTCTTCAGTGGACCACTCATGACTTTTCCATAGGGTTTCACTGTATATTCACTCATTAAGGCCTTGGGATTTGTTGCTGGACAGTGCAGCTGCGGGAGGCTGTTCTTCCTAGCGCCTCTTCAGGAAAGCCACAAGCAAAGTCCAAAGCTCCTGTTCCAAAAAGAACCCTGTCAGGGTGGCAATTTCAAAGTAACAGTGCATGTCTTTGCCATTTTGGCCAGTATCTGAGCAGTAGTTTTCTCTGTATTCCTGGGAGGTATAAAAAACTAAACATGCAAATGGAAACCAGAATATGATCACTGCTAATTTATGAAATCTGAGTTATTATAAACAATGCACATTTCCCATTAATCTCACAGAAAATATGTTTTGTGTTAGAAAAGCAGAGTAATTCACAGTTTCTGGGGCAGCAAATTTATGAAATTGAAATATAATTTGAATTCCTGTAGGGTTAACAGATATAATTTTCACAATTCATTTAGCTAAAGTCACATTTTCTTCTTTTAACTCTCTTATTGGATGACTAAATTATGATGTATATTAAGTTAACCTTTAATCACTAAAAGCTGTGTTCAGACACTTTGCTACTCTGCAAATGTTTGCCAGGAGCAAGAGCTTTGCTCTTGTTAGGCGTGACCTTCCTGTGGGAAGAAGCCTCTTCCATAACAGCAGCATGCCATGCATTTTAGGTAAGCAAGGGTTTGCCTTTATATAGCCTTGGAAATACCTAAATACAGCACTGTGCTATGAATCTGCTTGAAAGGGAAACCTCAAACTCCTAACTTGGAAATGCTGATTTCCATCTGTCATATCCTAGTAAAGACGAGCATCTTTTCAGACACTCCTTTCCATAATATGGAAGGTATTTATTAGATTTTTCCAAATTAATCCAGCCCAGAGCTGGTTTAATAGTGTCATATTCTGCTAATTACACAATCTTAACATTCAGTGTTGCTGGCTGTGAAATGTACCCAGCCTCAACATCTCCATTTGATGGACTTACTTTATGTTTTGGCTGCTGCTGTTCAGACCCATCTGCTTGAATGGCATTATGCCCACTCATCAATTGGCTGGACCTTTTCATTACAATATAGACGTCTATCATTTATGAGTTTATGCTGGTTTTCCAGCTAGCATTAGACTCAACAGCCACGTAGTGAGTGCTTCATGGAAAGCAAAAGGCACACGTAGTGACACGAAACCCTGAAATCTGGTTTCATTAGCAATGAACATAATACAGTTGAGGTAGATATATATTTACATCATTCATTGAGAACAATTTATCAGCTGCATTTATCCCTTATTCCTTCTATTTTGAAAGAAAATTTATGCACAGGCAAATTTTTCCCCAGTCTGTTCTTGAGTGAGCTGTAAATTGTAAACAATTGCAGAGCTTTCAAAGTTCCACTGCTGGGTATTTGTATCTGTTTCATCATGAGTTTTTTTTAATTCACATTCAGCTGTTTGCATAGACAGCCTGCAAGAGGGGAACTTGTAAAAATGAATAAATAATTAATGTCTAATAATGGGCAATTTGTTACAAGGAATGATCTTCAGGTTAGTATGTGAGAATTTGGGTCTTCAGCTAAAGAATATTTGTTCCTGAATGCTACCTCCAGGAAAATCCCTCCTGAATAAGCATTCACAGGCAAAAAGAGAGATGACTGTAGACAAACTACACAGCCACTTGGGACTTTAATTCAAGTTTATGAACTTCATTAAAGACAATTTACAACATCTGTGGATATTTTCAGTGTTTTTGCAGAATTCATTTTACTTTATTTAAAAATAGACACCGTTTTTTCTAAATGAAGGATCAAAATTTTCTGTCAACATCATATATTATATTAAGTGCTAACCAAATATAAAGCTGAAGACAAAATGGTGATATGGAATAACCTAATAAAAGAAAAGCAACCAGACAAATATTATTACAGATATTATTTTAGATCCTCCTGCACTATTTTCAGTGGTGACATCATTCAAGAGTCTTCAAATAGCTATTGTCTCCCCTTTCTGTTACCTGACAAAATAGCAGCACCAGGAAAGGAATTTCAGACAAGCAGTGTCTGCTTTGTATCACTAATTTAACAAAATCATTCCAAGCACTTTTTAGGATAGACCGTCCCACTCAAAAAAATTTTTGAGGAACTATCACTATATAGATAAGGGAAGACTATATAAAAAATCAAAATATAGGGCAGGAGAAAAGACTTCTGAATAGTGATCCAGTTCTTTCTAGGTTTGTCACCAGCAGTATGCTAGCATTTTGTTTCCTTGGTTTTTAGAGCTTGGTGTTATCTCTGGCTTTCAGAGAGAAATCCAGCTTTAGCAGCCTTCATGTCACCAGACAGGTCTGCTCGGTAACCAAGCCTCTAGTCTTATCCTTTTCTCTCTCTGTTTTTTGGTTGGTTGGTTGATTTTTTTGGGGTTTTGGGGGTTTTTTTGCTCCACACAAACACATGTAACACATTTCCAGCATTCAGCACTTCCTTGGCAGTTGTTTTACGGAAGGCGCCGTGCCCCGCGCTGGGGCGATGGGCAAAGCCGCGCGTGGCACCAGGCACACTCAGCTCACACACACGGGGCCGTGGTGCCATCCTCCCTTGGCAAAGTCACCCAGGCCCCAATCAGTGTTCTGGGGGTGCTTGTGATGGCATCCTGCCAGAGGCTGCCAGCTGTTACCCCGTGCCTGCGTGGGGCAGGAGGAATGCACACGCTCGCTCTGCTCGGGCAGGACGTGCGCTATTGTTTGCTGCTGCTGCTCCCCAGCAGCTGTGTGCACTGAAACTATTGCATAGGTGTTTATAGACTGATTTTCAGGCTGGGGAATTTTCACCAAGGCTCGGTTTTGTGGGCTGCAGCCAGGGAATTCTCCTTATCCCACTCTGAAAGTCGGTCTTGAGCTGTCACTGATCTCCAGAAGTGCTGATTTTGGGGAAGAGTCTGTCTAAAAGTGATGACACTGTCTCCTCTGGAAAGTCCTCTTTGCTCTGAGATACTACTGAAGAAGGAACACTGATTTCTTGCTTACACTTAATCAGACTTGTTGACATTTAGATGGAGAAAAAAAAGTGGCTCCCATGAATACATTAATGGTGCAGAAAAGAAAGATATAGATTACACAGGCCCTCTATAGAAGCAAATCTTGCATGAAATTCTTGTCATTTGATTAATATCTCAAATCAAAAGTCTTACCACATTGCAATCTGGGAATCAAGCCAGCTAAGAAACTAAAACATATATTTTCAGCATAACTGTGTTCCTAATGACAGGACCACATGGTCACAGATTCAAATTAAATAAAATCTGTCTATTATTGTCCTTTTTCTAGGACACCAGGCAGTACATTTAAAAACAAGGCAAACCACGTCTGCTTGTAGAAAGATATTCTTAGAGAGCTGGTGATAGAGATATGTACAGTGCTGGAAGCTGGAATACAGTGAGATCCCTTTGGGATTTCCACCTGGTGCGGCAGGGAAAAAATAACTTCCAATAATTTTTCTCTTCTGAAAACTTTGAATCACCTTTGTTTGACCACTTTTTTAAAAATGTGTGCTAGACTGTCTTACTGGCAAAACCAAGTCTGATCAACTTATCACACACACATACCCCTGCAACACTGCACTAACCCTGTACCTTCCTAATTAACACCTCACCTCTAAGTATTCACCTTGCTGCTAGGCCTGCAGTTACTATAGACTTCTCTTGCTGTTGCCCACAGCACTCCTATTTTAGTAAACATTTCTTTATATATCAAGCCTTAGGCAGTTTGGCACCATTAATGATGATGTTATTTAAGCACTGCCCTAGGAAAAGAGAAAGAGAGAAGCTGCAAACCTCTGGTCCCTCTCCCTCTGCACACTCACTCCAGCCACAGCCCCTGCCCAGCAGCAGCAATTCTGGGCAGCCCATGATCACATGTTGAGGATTGTGCTGAGGCTGTTCAAATACAAAGGGATGCTCCTTTCTGAAAAGCAGTTATCCTACTCATAATTACAGCAAACTTGGAATTTCTTTCATGTTCCCCTAGTGGTCTTTTATTCTAGCAGGAATTGGTTCAGTAACTCAGAGAGCTGTATGGAGAACAACAAGGGGTGCATTTGAAATACCAAAACCTTAGAATTTAAATTATTGTGCAAATATAGGCCTGCATAGAGCAAAAACATTGCTTTAAGTAAACATTGCAAAAGGAGACAAACATGGACATTATAGGATTTTTTTGCTTATTTAACTTTATATAAAGTATGAAAATTAATGTGACATGTGGATAACTTGTTCCCTCCAGAAGGTGCTTTACAAGTCATAGATTCTATATGATGTTGCTGTTGCTATAGTAACTCTTTTTTACAGCATAGCAAATACTCTACAAAACATTTTGACTTTTAGTAAGAAAATTTGCGTTCTCAAAATGTTTTCAAGTAAACTTTATGACCTAAAAATAATAGATTCATTGTCTCTCTCTTCTCTCAGCTAGATATAAGCAATTAAAATTATGCTTCCTTGGTCAAAGACTTATTCTGTGATCTAAACAGTGATTTCATCTCACAGCTATATTTTATGCAATCCGGTAACTTTGAGTAAATTCCAGTGAGGCTTCATATGTTAACTACTGCAGTAGATTTCCCTCTTTTTTCCCCTTTCTTATTTTTTTCCCCCTTTGTTTAAAGGTGATTAATTACTCAAATGCAGTGTGAACCATTCACTTAATACACGGTGTGTAAGCTCAGTCCTTTTTATCTTCCCTGTTTTGAACACCCAACCGGCCAGTTTTACCCCACTGAACTAATGCAAGACAAAAAAAAAACAAAACAACAACAACAACAAAAAACCCTCAATGGCACACACTTTGGATAAATACCTCTACACTGTACATTTGCCAAGAGAGCTTCTGAGATCAGCTCTGTAAATGTCATGATCCTTAATGCTATTGTGGTATAACTGAAGAGCGTTCCTTGAGCCCATTTGGCTGGGCTGACTAGCGCACTTTGTTTTCCCAGGAGAAGAAAGCAGAGTAGTAAACCATTTTTGCAGAATGTCATTCTCCCACAACAGTTTATGAAAGAAACATCTGTGACAAGAATCTTTAATGCTTTTCTCAAAGCCAAGCTGACAGTAAAAGAGCATTGCTAAAAGTGGCAAATCAATCCCATTCCGCTCCTTCTAGAGCAGGACACCTAATTTGCTATGTATCACATGTATTTTCTTCACATGTGCTGAGAGGCTGTGACATTGATGTGGTGGCTGTCGTCCAAGCTTCTGTTGAATAAACACTTTGGCCATATAGCAGGCACACTGGCATGTTTAGCAATGTCTGCTGTCCAGTGTTGAGTTTACTTCACCTCAGGGAAAAGTTTGTTTAATTTTCAGATTGCAATTTGGGGATAAAAACGGTATCTTTGAAGGCTGATTTGAAAACCTTGGGGGATTTTTAAGCTTGGCTTGCTTAGTGAGGGGTTTTGTACTACCTGGAAACACAGACATATGAGACAGAAGAAAGTAACAACAAATATAGTTCAGCAGCTAAAATTTATTTCATTACTGGGCTTGTGTTGATTGTGGCATAAAAATAAGATGATTCAGTCAAAACTAGCCCCAAAAAAGATATCTAGATCTGAGAGAATAGTTTTTATATTTAATTAGTTAAAACATCTGAAAGCTTTTACTGACATTGCACAATGAATCAAAGCTATGGTGAGTGTGCACTGAGGAAATTGAGAGCTCAGCTGTGAATCAGAAGGATCTTTCTTAAGTTACTGTTGTTTTTTTTAAAGATGTAACACTACTGAAAGTTTTGATTATACCCAAATTAAAGTAAATCCTTAAATAAACTTCTGATGTCTGTTACATTTAAATTATTCTATTTTGAACATTTTTGCAAAAGAAAGTAAGGTAGAAAGGGAACCACAACTTTCAGCATGGCTCATATACACTATAGCATTCTTCCTTCATGAAAGGAAGTTAAATGTAATGCTCCTCTTGTCACCCTTTTGGCATGAATACATGGGCCAAGCCACGCAGCTTTTCAGCAGTATCTGATCTCCCCCTGAATCCTGTGGGAGTTCTGGCTGAGGCTGGAGTTCCCAGTGTAATGAGATGGATCTAGATAGTGAACTGACCACTCCAAGAACCTTTCCTGACAAAGAGATGGGCATCTCCACATCTCTAAGATGAGTGAGTTTAAAGGCTGGAGTGACAGGGCTGTAGTGAGGACACCCACAGTGCATAACAATGGTAGATGGCTTGTACCTCACTCATTGCCAGGGGAACAGTGGTAAAACTGCTGGAACACAAACTTAGAACCCAAATTTTGCACTTAAAATAAGGGAGCCCCACCGAGGACAGCCATAAAAATGTCTTACGTACAGGCAGCTTTCTGAAATCAGGCTCTGGCATTGGGGCTGTTGTATGTTATGAAGCTGAGAAAGTTCTGAGTTCCAAAGAAAGTCTTTATTCCATCAGTTGCCATGGATAACACTTGTTTGCAAGCATCTTTAAAGACAAAGGAGTGGAATTGCATAAATAGAGGGACCAGAATTCAGAATACATTCCAAAGAGATATAATTGGCATCTCCATAGCTGTTCAATTAGTGGCACTTGATAACCAAGGCAGTGTAAGTTCTCCTGAACGTCCCTGTGAAAGTCAGCTCAGTGACTTGTGGGCAGAGTGAAAAGGTGTGGAAGAAACGAGAGCACTAATGATCCTTAGAATGGTAATTCCACAGAAAAACAGAAGACAGACTCACCCTGAGGCCATGTGAATGGAAAGCAAGGGTAGTTTCCAAAGAGAAAGGCAGACCTGAAAGATTTAATCCCAATGAGAACAAGCCACCTGTTTTGCTAAATGCATTTCCTTCCCATTCTTCATACCACCTGCCTTATGCAGGATAGAAGGATTTCATGTCTTCAGGAGGCACAATTCTGCTCTCTTTTTTTTCAGAAAAAAGTGCCTCCACACAGTGAGAAATGTCCCTTGCAATTTTCAAGCTCATTTGAACTTGAAAATACTCTCATCTGACTTCAATGGGACAAATCTTCAGTAGGGCACGCTTGGCTGGGCTGGATGCTTGTTGAGAAAACCAGTCTGCAACCACCTGTCGGCCGCTGGGTCCTTTTGTGAACATTCAGCTTTTTGAGAATAGGACCCTGTTTCTGCATCTGTACAGCTCTGAGCACATTCTGTCCTTGTGGAAGTGTGGAGCTTCAGACACTACCCAAAACACATGATTTTTTAAAACATTGCTATAGATGCAGTAATATACAGGCAAGTACACAAATCCCTGCCAGATTAACTCTGAGCCCTGAATTTGCCCAGACTACAGTATAAGCAGGTAGTTTGAACACTATTGGGATTTTTAAAGCAAATGTAAATGGTGCAGTAGATAACAAACTGCTTTCTTTAAACTTGCTTCTCGTTTCCTTTTGTGTGCTCTCCTCCCATATAGTCGATATCCAAAACATCAAAACACAATTTCGTTTTATTTTTCAGAGTTCATTTACTTACACTCAAAGGCTTTTGTTACAAAGAACAAAGCACATGTGTCTAACAGTTTGACCCTTCCTCCATCCTTCCCTAGGGGCTGCAATTAAACTTTCATTTAAGTAGTTATTTGGTGTGTGGGATACTATGCTAAAATACTTTGAATCAGTAGTTTTTGTAAGGCCCCCAGCTGCTCTGCCTACAGCACCCAGTTACTCTTCTGATCACATTGGAAAGACTTTGCTAATGTTGGGTATGCTTGGGAGGAGTGATTATTTAGATAGAAGAAATGAAAATAGAGAAAGGACTCTTTTTAAGGAAAGGCACTGACTGCAAAGGACAACTGGAGTGTGTATTATGTGTCTGTCCATTTCTTGCCCATCATTTTGTTTCTGCCATGGGAATACATCAAAATATTGGCTTCCTGTGAATAAGGCACTTATTCATGACTTAGAACCTTGTAAATTCCTTATGTGATTGTGTTAAAATGTCCTTACATTTCCCATGCTCATACTAGATTTTTATGTGTGCCAGCACATTCTCCCTGCCCCTCCTCCAGTGCCACTTTACATGCACAAAAATGGAAAATTTGTTTTCCTAAAAAAAATTTCATTCTGAATAAAAATGGTTGGTTTTACAGCAAAAGAAGGAAGAGGCCTCTTGTTGATACCTATACCACCTCTTTTCCCCTTGTCTTTATTTTCCATGTTTTGTAAGAAACAAAAGTTGCATTTATTTCTGAATTATTTTGAAGTTTTTCCTCTTCCCTCACTGCACCCTGCCCCAGTTTGGTTGATTTTCTTTCTCATCTTATTCATTTCCTGGAAAGCATTCACACCAGAGCAGCTTCATCCACTAGTCTGTGGTTGCAAACCAGATTCCTTTGGAGAAAACTAAGCCTAAAGCCATATGCCAGCACCAAAGTGGCACTTGAGTCACAACCAGGAATGCTACACCATCAGCCAGTCTTCCAGTGCACAGCTAATGCATTCCTTACAGAAAATTTTATATCACATGTGCAGTGGAGGCATTCAAGCCAGAGGTCCAAACTCTATTTAATTAAAAATAAGTCCTGTGAACCACATGAAATGGAGTTGTAAGGAGCCTAAGCACGTATCCATCCAGTTTACAAGATCTGTTTCTATTGCAGTGACTTGCAGGCTAATTTAATGTCTATGGTACATACTATGTCTGCCAAGTCTGCAGCCCCCCTTTCAGTGGGATCACTAAGAATCTCTGTACCCTTTAAGGTTATTTTCACAAAGTTTGAGACTTCATCTCTACAGGTTCACAGTTTCTGGAAGGATGAAATACCAATATTTTCATACAAGCTGCTTTTCTTCAGAAATCTAGCTAGAACTCATGCCACTCATGTTGAGATATAAATCCCTGTCTGCACAGCAATACCAATAACAGCTCTTCCCAATTATGCCAAAATGTTTTTGCATTGACATTGTAGTTGTCAGCTCATATGTTTCCACCAAATGTGCACTCTAGAACTAAACTGAAACTGAATTTAGAATATTCTAAACTTTTGGGGGGCAGCCATTTGAATGTTGTATGTGCATTTCATGAAGGGCTTAATCAAAACTCAATCAATTCCCACCTCACCAAGTTTAGAAAGGGATTAAAATCCAGTACCAGATTTGGATCTGAATTTTGTGCCTGGGGGCTCATTTCTGTTATCAATTAGCTGTTGCTCTTGTGATGTATCAAAAGGCAGTAGCATATAGGCTGTTGTTTAGAGATGTACATAATGTAGCTTTAAATTTCATTGGGAAACTAAACAAAACCTCTGGCCTTAGGGCTGCATGTTCAAATGCTACAGTCCCATAGTGCATTACACCAGTCAACACTTCTTTTCAAATACCACCCGCATAACAATTAACCTCACTTCAACCTTGAGGTCTCTGATTAGTGATGGCCTATTGTTTAAGTTCCATTAACATAGCCCCTGTGTTGCCCTATTCTCACTCAAATGGACTAATCAAATCAGTCACCAAGGACTTAAGCTCAGGGTCCAACTTCTTTAGTAAGCAGCAATTTTCAATTTAAGTAGAATGGTGGATGTCATCAACACAGTCACATTTCGGACAGCTCTGACATGGAAAACATTCTTAATGATCCCAAATTTGTGAAATATCAAGAGCCCCAGCAACTTGCAATATGAGAATTTCTATGTATAATAGAAAAATTACAATATCAATAGGGTAGTCAATGCATTACCTTGTACCAGACAAGGCTCTGAAAGGACAAACCTCAATCAGATTCCATTTAATTTCAAGAAGCAAATGCTGTTTTGAACCAGTAGAAATAAAAACATGTTAAGGCATTTACAAAATGTTATTTTTTGCTACCCACACCATATTTATTATGCAAAAAAGGAAAGATTTGTTTGTTTTTCCAAATCCAGTTACAAAGTTGTTATTCTTGACATTCTTCTTACTAGGATTACACAACTATGTTTTCATTCACATTAGCTGATACTTGCTCTTTCAATCATTTGGAATTAAAAATAGTCAAGTATTGTTTCTTTGGATTTTTAACACTGTCTTCTATTTCTGTCAAGGTATTGGATGATTGGAGTACAATCCTCTAAGAAGAAACAGTGGAAAAGCCATGGAAAATACTTCACCTGTAGAATTCAGGGCCAAATCTTCAAAGGGCCAATACACGTGCAATGAGAGTTGCTGCCTCCTTATCAGCACAGACACCCATGGTGCACAGGCAAGGAATTCTTTTGCATGCACATGCAGTTACTTCATGAGCAGCACATACATTTTCCAGCCATTCAGATATTGCTTTTCTTTGAACAAGCAGCAAGAAGGTAAAGTGGGAAGCCTCTGGCCATTGAGCAGGAGACCGAGGATATCAAGGACTTTCAAAATGGAGCCTTTGTGGCAGAAATGATTTTGCTGTGATTATAACTGGTAATTTATACCTAATCGAAAAGAACCTGTTTTTTTTTTATTTTTCTCTTGCCATCTTTTTTTCTTGCCAAATTGTTTCCACTTTCTCAGTCTAATACTTTTTCAAACCATGGTGGAATCATATTCTCTCAGAGTCCCCTAAGAATATGATGAAGTTGCTAGATAATGTTCACACGTAGCTTTTCTTTTATGATCAGCTAAAACACTGTGCACAGAATAAACATTGCCAGACACATTAAGTGTTTTATTTTTCTGCTTCAGAGAATGAAATTTGGCAGAAATATTCCCTAATTTAAATCCAGCTTTTGTCTGCCTCATTGCTTTACACACCATGTAGTGAAAGAACTGGCTTCACACTGCTCCCACACCACCAGTCCATCTGACTGACAATAGATCCAATCTGCATTACATGGGAGGCCATGTGAGTGGTCTATTCTGCTCCTCCATCTCCACCGACAGCTGGAACTGGACTTGGAGCAAATACCAGGAGAATTTGCATGACAGTCCATTTGGAGCACATATGCTCCAATCCACCTTTGCTGAAAAACGGCAAGCCATAGGCCTTGCCTACCCAGAAGTTACATGAATTGAAATTAAAACCAATTTAGTAAAAACCAGAATGAACTTCTGCGTGAATGCGTGAACTTCTGCGTGAATAGTTTAAAATCATCTCGCTTCAGTTTATCCAGCACCACTGGCTTTCCCCAACAGGCAATTAACCAAGTGCAAGAGAAGCACAGATCCTGCCAAGCAGTCTCCATCTTTAATTGAAGTCACTTTAGACCCCACCTTTAGCCCTGTTGCTGTAGGGGCTCTGCCTTATTGGCTGAATCCCCTCTGTCATTCAGAACTGGGGGATGCTCTCGAATTTCTTCAGCCCTTGCTTGCCTTACACACAGTCAGTCATTGCCTCCTCTTTTGAGGACTCCAGAAATGGCACCACACTTGCCCAGCTCTGGATCAGGTTTGATCCTTGCAGTCCCTCAGTGAAGGCACCGGGGCAGCAGCTTCTGGAGTGGCAAAAGCTACACACATTCTCCAGCCATTGTTTTGGTCACGTTACCCCTGGGCACTGACCCCCTGCCTGCACTGCCTCCTGTTGCTCTTTTGTTCAAGAGAAAACTTGTCATTTAGAGGCTGATTATTAGTTTTCTTTTCTCTTTCCCACCCGGAGTCCCCCTTTTACTGGATCATCATCAGTTTTAGAAGAGTTGCCCCTTTCTAAAGAAAACAAAACAGAATAAACAACCTCTTTCCAGTCCCTGCCAGAGCTCTCTTCTTTTCACCAACATCCATTTTCTCCCAAACAAAATGAAAGGACAGGGAGAAAAAAGACAGCTTCTTCCCTCCCTCCACAATGAAACAACAAAGAACACAAACAAAATTAAAATTAGGCATTTAAGCTGATTTTCACCACTTAACTTTTGACATGTTTTTGCAAATTTCGTTCAAGTCTCCTCTGAAGACTCAGCCAGTGAAACCCACTGTATCAAGTGGTGTTTCCAAGCCTTTTTTACATAACTTCCATGAGACAGTCCCACGTGCTGTTTGGACTGGCAAAGGCACCTTTCCGCTAACATGAAAATCGGAGGCTATGACACAACAAAGTATCTGTCCCTTTGGGGAGATATCAAGGTTTAAATGCATAATTTTTCAACTTTATATACCTCTGAAAATATTTGGGATCTGATACATCCAAACTCACTCTGCAAAAAGGATCTCCAGGTGGATGATTTATTAGAAGCTAAAGCCATTGCCCAAAAGTTCAGTTCTATTTTATGCCCATGTAGCGTCGGCTCAGCTTCATTGTCTTGCTTTGAGAAGTAATTGTTTTTCTCTTCAGAAATATCTTTTTTCTTCCAGTAAGTCTGCACCATATTCATCATCTGGAATGCATTGGGAGCGCTGCACTGGGCTTAGCTTGCAGCTGCTCCCAATCATATCCGATGTGCTCAGAGCCGACCTGCGAGAGCCCCAGCAGGCCAGGGTGGGGCCGCCAGCCCCGCCCTCCTCCCTCCCGTCCTTGCACCTCGCTGCTCTCTGCTTCACTTCCAGGGGTAATTCAAAATGCCTCTTTTGATCCACAGAGCCATTCACGGTTTGAGAGCTTGTATTTCTTTGAGACAGTTTCTCTGTTTCAACATCGTGTCTCACCTGGCAGCCAAGATTGGCTGCAGTTGCATGAGATGAATAGTAATGTTGACTCTGTAAAATACATGAGAGTTTGAAGAATGACAGGCCATTCTCTGTGGATATACAGCACAAGAGCAACAGAAATATGGGGAGTGTCTTGTTTCACAGAGGAGAAAAGAAAGAATTTATTTCCATTGGAAAAAATTAATATTCTTCATATTTTTCTAAGAATGTCATGAAGTGCAACCACTCCCCTGAAAATATTCTTCAGTAGAATTGCTAAGAACTATGCTCATATTTGTGTTGTGAGTTACACCAGCAGTAGTATCTTTTCCTTAGAAGCTGTTCGTTAGTATTGGTCTCACTTAGATCCAAAAACCCCTGAAGGAAAAAAAAATCACATATACATGAAACTCATGAGTTGTTACCACCATAGGAAGTCATGCAAATAGAATATTGGCTACTGAAAACAGAAAATTAGAATTTCATTTACTAAAGGAATTCATTTAATACAACAACAACAAAAAATACAGTATATGCTAGTCAGGTGCTACACATTTCTTCACAAGAAACCTTCTGCACTGGTCTACACAGATGCCATAAGGGCATTTATGCTCTACGGCTTTACAGTCATCCAGCTTCTCTTGGGATTTATCTCTGGTTTCACAGCTTACCTGTCTGAGGCAAGGCACAGATGTTGCTGCAGTACACTCAAGAGACTCTTCCTTCTGTATAACCCCAGTGCCTCCTACCTCCAACAAATATCCCCTTTGCCTTTCCAAGGAGCACCCAGGTTTCTCCACACGTCCTTGATCTCTTCTGCCCCATTCCCACTGCTCACCTTGAGGTCTCTCAACCTTTTTGTTGAGGTGACAGCCAGTCAAGGATCCTACTTAACTAAGAGAAGAGTATTTTTATCTGGCTTAACCAAACTAAATGTGTTGAGATTAAATTAACCAGCTGAGTTACAAAATATATAATATTGTTGACGGTTGTGATTTCACAGCAGGTCAAGAAATATTCTGTTGCTTCCCTATAGATGGAAAGTCTTCATTGATGTCTTCTTGACCTAGAAGAAAAACTCAGGGCTGTAAGAAAAAGATTGAGTAGAGGACTTAAGAGCAGTTCAGAAACAGAGAACAAATGGAAAACGAATAGCTTTCTCTATTTTTTTTAACAAAACCCTTTTAAAATAAAATGGCATGCTTTTTATGGTGATAACAAGCTGTCATATCTCTTTACCTGGGGTCATGTTTGGAACTGGCCAAGCTGCTCATAGTCCTATGCAGGATAGAGTTCAAGCCAGCCCCTGAGTTGTACAGTAAGCTGTGCCCATTGCAATAGTTTCAGCAGCATTAAGTCAGCTCAGTAAAGATAACTGAACATAAGAAAACACCATTTTTTCCTCACTTAGACAAGACTTGAGCAGAAAGGGAGAGTGAACCCTTAGCACTACATACAGCAAGTGGATAGGAAACCATCTGCTCCACCACCGCTGGCTTTCCTGAGCCTGGGGACCTGAGAGATGCCCCAGGCTCCTCAGCAGCAGTTGCTAAGGAAACATTTTAGGGAACCTTTTTCATAAATTCATAGTAATCTCCATTTCTCAAATGTCAAGGCTAATGACTCACCCTTTGATTGCAAATGGGATTTACTACCATAGAATTGCTGGCAGCCTTCAAAGCTAAATTGTATTTGTCAGCATTTGAAGACTTTTAGTACATTGGTTACCACTGCTCCCCTTGAGTAAGTAGAAAATGCAGATACATGAATATCTGGCAGAATTCCCTCAGATATATTTCAACCCTTTCCTAAGTTTCCATGCAGGAAAGAAGACAGGTATTGGTGACTGAAGGGCTCCCACAGCAGGGAATCCCCACAGCAAAGCCTGTGCTTTGGGGGTTTCCTGCCTGAAGTGCAACCAGCCCTCTCCTGGGAAGCACAGGTCCCAACAAAGGGGAGCTGGGACCAGCTTAAAGCTGTCTCTGGGGTGCCCAGTAGAGACATGCACCCTGCCTTTCCCCCAGGGGTTACTTCTGCTTGAAGGCAGCTGGATACATCCATGGATTTTTGGCAAGTCACACATGAATCTGGGTCCTTGGTTTCCACTACAGTGTTACCTCTTGTGCATTTTGGATATCACCTGAAACAAGACCAAGAACCTGACACCAAAATTCATAATTCATAATTATTATTCTGCCAAGTTTGCAAATGCACCCCAAAATTTCTTTCCTTAAAGTATTTGAAAAGCTATCGACAAACCAAACTTAAGGATGATATCTATTGCTTTCAAGCAATACTTATTTAGAACAAGATTCTCTCTCTACAAGCTTCACTCCAGATGGATCTACGAATAGCTTTCTCTATTGTAGCCCAGAATTCAGTTTCAAAAGTAGATATTTTAACTCCTAGCACTTTTAAAAATTCATAAAAGAAACTCAAATAAATACAGACCGAACCTCAAACTTTCTGTAAATTTATTTTTGGGAACACTTCTATATAAATGCATATTAAAATCCATTTGAACAATTGGTTCATACTGCATTTAACACATTTACACTTCATATAAAAGCTACAGAAATAATGTACTTTGATTGGATTCATATTATAAATCACTGTTACTCATGGAAATCCCTTCTCCCTGGAACTGTCAGTGACTGATGTATGTAAGATACTGATGAGACCAACTTGTTGTCAGTAGTATCACATGGATAGGGGACACATTCCTTGATATAAAATCAGTGCCCACCCATTTAGGAACTTAATGCACTTAAAACATGCAGAAATTCCTCCAGAGGAACACTTGTATGTTATTTTGAAGTGTTTCCTGGTCACCTTGAACACCATTGTCCAAAATAGGCAGAAGGCACAAATACTCATCCAACTTTTGCTTTCTCTGTCTAAGGAAAAGATATCCTTCAAATGCACTTTTTACCACTCTGCCTAGAGACAGATAAATGTGCCTTCCTGTTGCATTTGGCCACAGAATTTTACAGTGCAGATTTGCTCATTTTTCAGCTTGCATATTTATCCAAATTGCCAAAATACACATCCTATCCCAGGCCAGGTGCTGGGAGAAGGCTTCAGTCTAGAACACTTTTTGTCTAGAATACAGAAAGGGGAATTCCTGCCTTTGGCATGCTGACACTGGTGTTTTTATTGCCTTTTTTTTCCCACCATTGATTAGCTTTTAATTCTATATTCTCGTAGAATTTTACTTTTACTGATACACTAAAATTAATTACTGTGAGTGTAGAGGTGGTCTTAGGCAGTTCCACCATAGTTTCCAGCTGGTTCTATCTAAAATAATCATTTAAAGAATACAGTTAACTCAGTCAAGTTTTCTTGACTGAAAACATGTGGTCCCAAAACGTGGAGGAAAAATGAATAAACATCTGCATTATCATACTGTTTACCAAATGCTGGAATCAAAGCCCAGTCTATGAACTATTTCCTCTTTCTATAGCAAAAGTCTGCTTAGTTATTACACAATATAGCAAAAACCTGATAGCACATTATTTTAGCAATACAATGTTCTCATTCAGCTCATTTACATAATTTATGACCAGAAAAAAAAATCCTAAAATGATTAGGAGCATTTGCCTTTTGGTTTCAGACTGATCAATACCTACAATTCCTGTACCTATGTGCCTTTTTTTGTGTGAAGCAAACTGCCATGATGCTGTACCAGGTACCACAGTGGCTCTGAAACACCCTGCTTGATCCTTTACTTGTAACCAAGATAGCACCTGCACACTTCAAAGCAATCACATAGTTGCATGGAGCCACAGTACTTGTGATTGTGGTTTAACCTTTTAAATTAATTGTTTTCTCGGTTCTATTAAAAAAAAAGAGATAGAGGCTCTGGGAGGTTATGACCAATTTTATTCTCATACAGAAAATGTAAAATCCTGAGGACTTTCAAGCATTCCATAATTCAAACAAAGTTTTATTTTTTCCTGAAATGCAACAACCATCAGAACATCATCTAAGTAGATTAACACTTTGTTTTCTTGCTTCTTAGAGCACTAACAATCTGATCTACCAGCAAAATACACATTCCTAATGCTCCCAATTCAGTTGAAGTAGGGAATTTCCTCTAATTTTGGCAAATTATATGCTGAGAGAAACGTTACTTAACTCACCACACAGCCATAAATCTGCTTTGTAAATCTTGCACTTTTTGGGAGGCTTATTGCTAAAACTTTTGCTTCAGAAGCACATTTAAGGGTTTTAGATTTAATAAGGTTAAAAACCATCTGAGCATTTTGAGACTACAAAGAAATAATATATCTGTAGTGTCCCTTGCGATAGATTAGAGACAGGACTTGGTTGCAATAATGAATATAAATGGGATTCTTTATTAAAGCCACTGGACAGAAGCAGGACTGTAGCTCTGCTCTCCAGCTCCCAGGCTAACTGCACACAACCTAGGCTTTCTAGCAGCACCATGCAAGTCTATCCTAAATCCTGGCCTAGATTCAGCACTTTTGGAAGGGATTGCCAAACTCCATGAAACCTAGCTGCTTAAATTGTTCAGCAGGGGATACAACTTCCAGAGCATGCCCTGCCAAGGCTTGCACAATCCCTACATTTGCATGCACGTGAATTGAACAATGAAAAGGCTGGAGATTCTGAAAATGAGAATAGAAATCTCCACACAAAAATCTGGAGTTTTCCCCTGAAAGTTTAAGGATAAAAATGGGTCTGGGACTTGAAAGCCTAGATATTTAATTTCTTTAATGCCATTTTAATTACAAAACTAACTTGAACAATAAATGTATATATAGAGTGGAGAGAGGCAGCCACCTCTCCGTACACCGTAACCAACATTACAGACTTACTCCAGGTGCTGAGGATTTTTTCCTGGAGGCTGGACAGGGAAGTTAATGAATGTTTATGGTCTTTGTACTGAATCCAGAGCATGCTCAAGGCATAGACAAAGTAGGTAATGGTTATCACCTGCTCTGCTTTGGGCAGGGAGAAAGGAACTGGATCCTTGACCCTAAAAAGCCCATTCCTGTAGATGCAGCCCTATGCTCTTCCTGCTAGGCCAAGGGAAGCTGAAGGCTTGGACTCCACTGACTGGCAGAAACATAGAGCAGAAATGTCCTCTCCATCCTGCAGTCTGGTTGCCCTCATCCTCCCAGGACAAGGTGCACAGAGCACTTGCAGGGGCTGCAGTGCAGAGCTGGGACAGCCCCACGAAGGAGGAATGCAGTGAGGGAGGATGTTGGGCTGGGCTGCTGCTCATACATTAAACCTACACGTGTGAATCTCCTTTAAAGCGGGTCCATCATGCTATTTTCAGACCACACTCACCATTAGGGATGCTTTTATCCAAGAAGCAGCAAATGCATTGCCTTTTCCTAATATTTTGAGGAGTGGAGGAGAGCATTTTCTCTGTGCTCAGACAAGCTGTCTGGATTCCAGCCTAAGGACTATCTGCCAGAAACTCCAAGATCCCTGCATGGAAAATAGACTGCTAGAGTCAAACACATTCAGCTCAGCTTCAGAAACTTCTCTGGAAAGGGCTGTGGCAGACATTCAGGCTGCGGCACAGTATCTGTCAGAGGGGTTGTGGCCTCCCTTGTGCCTGCACAGCCACACACCTTCCCGGGACAAACCTCCAGAGCCTTCCCCAGCAAGGGGATGGATGGATGGAGAGGCTGAAGGAATGCTTGAGGGGTTTAATATCACAAAATAGGGACATGACTTTCTTATTTAACTGACATGGAGATGAAGACAATGGGCTTTGGAGGAAGGCATGTGGTGGAAGACATTCAAAGGCCTTTAACTTGTACAGTGCTGACTGCTGGTAGTAGGGTTATCCTACAAAAAGAGAAAACAAAACCAAAAACAAAACAAGCAATCAAATCCCAAGACTCCCAAATTAGAAAATGCACGTTAAAATGTTGCTGTGGGGTTTCTGATATATTCCCATCACCCCTTCCCTCTTCCTCTCTCTCCTCTCCAATACCAGTGCTCTGGTGCTACACTGAGCAGGGGATTGGAATAAGCAGGAGGGTGCAGTGTAGGTGTGGGATCTCAGGATATCAAGAGGTGAAAGGGTGACACTGCCTTCTGATTTGAAGAGCTAACTTGAGGAAAACCTACCCACATCAGTGGGCCACATGTACCAAGGGAGTGTTGCACATGTCAGTATATTAAACATATGTGGCTCTTATTTCCTATGTTAAAGGAGTACAGTTTGCAAACATCAGGGGTGTGTTGTTATTTCAAAAGAAAGGTAGACATGGATTAAGGATATTTCAAGATTCCTATGGTCTGATGACAATGAATACCTGCAAAATCCAACTTGGATTTTAAAGTTTTCCAAGCATTTAAAATGTCTGCCTCACAAATTGGTGTGGGACCTGGTTTCATTTTAAAGGCTCATGGAAACAACCAGAGCAGCAGGAACAATAACAGCACCCTTTTAGAAAAATACAGGAAATCTTTTCAGCCAGATGCACTGCAGCACTGGGGCCACCATGAAAGTCTTGCAGTTAAAGAAACCTCACAACATCTTCTAGGCAAAAAGGGGATCATCACGTCTCCTAACACTTCATCTTGCATTAGAAATAATTCTTGCTCGAGGAAGGAAAAAAGAGCCAATAAAATGTTCCAACTTCATTCCTTTATTGACTTTTTGTTGCCTTATGTTATTAATAAAAATTTACAACCTAATTTACAGTGTAAGGTTTTAGCATGGACTATGCTTGTATGCAATTTGAATTTTTAAAAACTTTGGGACATCACGAATCTGAGAAAATCTTTTAAGAATTAATAGAGTTTTGTCTGGGGCCAGATTTTGTAAAAAGGTCTCTAAACTCGACCTTTATATTTTTGTGTGAGAGGAAATAGGATCTCCTGGGCATCTTCTGATTGGGGGTTTGGGATATGAAAATGAGGGATTTGCATGTGGCAAACATTGCTCATGGCAGGGTGCAGGTAAAGAGCAAGGGGCCAGCCACTTTGAAACAGAATTCCTGATTTGCAGGCCCCATGAATGCACTTTTAAATGCCAATTTGATAGGTGGGAAGGCTGTAGGGAGGCTTAGGGGGGGTGAATATCATTGAATAATAACATTATCACTTTATTACTTATCTGACAGGGAGATGAAGACGATGGTCTTTGAAGCAGTGAATGTGGTGGATGACATTCAGAAGCCTTTTTGTACTTGTACACTATTGGCTATTGGTATTCTGAAAAAAACAACAACAAACAAACACCAATCAAAAAACTCAATCCAGCAGCCAAAACCTGAGTCTCCTAAATCAGAGAATATACATTAAAATGTTGGCCAGAATCTCCTGATTTGTATATTCCTGTCTCCTTCCCCCTCACTCTTTCCTCTCCAACACTAGTGTTGTATTGAGTTGGAAATGTATAAATATTACATGTAAGATGCAGCCTTACTGTTGCATCTTTATTCAACATCAACTTCCAGATGGGAACTATTTTTCATGGTTCATAAAGCCAAATCCAGCTGCTACATTTGGACCTACATAAGGAATCCACATTTTATTGCCTTAGCAGTGCATATAAAACAATTGCTGTTGTTCTTTAGTACTGGTGCACCTCACGTTTCTCAATACATTTTAGATATTTAAATTTTTAAAATTGTATTTTATAGTTCCTCATTTAGCTGTGCACCGTAACAAGATCCTGCCTTTACAACATTTTCTGGATATCTAACATAACTGAAAGAAAAACGACCGTGGACAAACGGTATTCAATATAGCAGCCATATATTCAGTTACTTACTAAGAGTGTTCAGACAATTTCCTATGTAAACCACAATGATATTAAATACTTCTGGAATCTCTGCTTTATTAAGAGACAGGAAGTGCAAACTCAGGAGTCTTTCCCCTCCCCCTCGGCTAATCTGACTCTTTGATAGTCATGTGTTAGGAATAACCATCGAGTTGCTTCTAACGAAAAATATTCCCACAGCTAGCAGAGAATTAACCCTTGTGAAACCTCAAAAGAGAGAGTGGAGTCCATGTGCTCACACAGAGCGAGAGAGACAAAAAAAAATCCCCATCAGGAGGAAGTTTATGCCAGCAGCAGGTCTACACAACCCTCACTGCCAGCTCTTCGATGCGGGCATAATTCATTTGCATTTTAGATGGTATTGTCAGAGCAACTACAGCACATGCATTGCGGAGCAGAATTACCCAGCCTGGCAGAATCAGGCGTCTTTGTGCCTCCCTGGCCGGCCCGGAGCCGCTCCGCAGCTCCCGGCCATGTGTGCCGGGGGCTGTCCCCGCTCTCTCCCGAGCAGATGTCAGCCTGTTCGCTAGAAAGCAAACAAATCCCCACAAAAAGCGCCGAGGTGGGACAGAGAGAGTTAATGTACGGCTATGACAGAGAAGCAAGTTTGCTGTGAATTGGGAAGCACAAACTATAGTAATCCCCACCCTGCTGAGTGGCTTCCCCAGAGGTCTGATACAGTGCCAAAGCCTCTTACGCATACTGAGACAAAGCTTATTTCAAGCCGAATTCAGCTCCTGAAGCCACCATACTGCTTCCTGACAGCCTCCAATTGCACTGCCTCTGTATTTGTGTTTCCTGCTGTTTATATTTACTTGTTCCCAGAGCCACAACAGCTACAAAAACAAATAGTTGCTATTTGCAGGGCTCTGTATCAACACAGGTAAAGTGCTTCACTTCCCTTTTAGTTTTACAAAGATTGTGCAAATAGGCTTTTAATACCTCAGAGAGATTAATTTGGTAATTATAAACCAGTTTAGGAACAAATGCCAAACAATTGGTCATATAATCAGCATCCTTGTTTCAGAGTATTAGCGCGGCTGAGGCAAAAGGTTTTTAAACCATAAGGACTACACAAACACTCCCTTGATTATATTGCTATTATTTCCCCATTCCACTGAGACACCAGCTTGAAATATCACTTTTTTGTTTGCTGAGTCCCCGTGGATGCTCTCTGGATCTGTGCTCCTGTCTCTTTGGCCCCTGTACAGCTATTGTGACGGAGTCTGATTTGGGTAATGGAGATCTTGTTTGATATATTTATTTAAAGAATCAGCTTAAGGAAGCCTGAGAGCCATCAAGTCTCTTAATTAACTGCAGAGAAATGATTAATGGTATAAATGTGGAATTGATCAGGAAAAAATTATAGTACATAGGATTTAATATGAGTTGTTCCACCAATATTTAAGACATTAAATATGATAAATCTGGTTCTGGATAAAGTGTTCATAACTACCCAAGTCATTTATGCACCTCAGAAAATTCCCACCACAAACCACCAGGGTTTTCAGGCTTCTGACTGGAGGAGAGCAGTGGTTTTCAGGTAGAAAAAGTTGCTTTTTCAAAATAAAAAACTCCTTGAAGAATAGATCCATTTCAGCACTGCACTTCCTAAACCAAACCAAGCAGAAAAGTTTCAAAGCATTTTATTCTAGCCTTGTCTAATAAGAACATTTTCATTTCAAAACAGTTCAATTTGAAATTAATTTTGTTTCATGAACATTGATGCTGTCTTAAATAATGCAGAAGCTTCATTTATCAGGTAATTTTCAAAAATACAAATTATTTTGTTGGAGGCTGGAAGATGGGCCTCCAAGCCTTTCCCTTCAGAAGCATCCACACCGAATGTTTGCCCCTGGTGAAAAAGAAACAAAGAAAAGCAAAGCAAACTACCAGGCAGGGGGGCAATTCTGTTACCATCCCACCAGTGCTCCTCTCTTGAAAACTCAACTGAAGTCCAGAAAAGTCCTGAACCTTAGGTCTGCTGCCCACTACTGCCTTTGCACCTCCTAAAATATGTTTGCTTTTTATTTCTCGTCTGTCAATAAAGACAGCACAGGGGTAAGCAGAGAGAACCTCATCTGCACATCCAGCTTTTGTGATTCCCACCTGTCACCTGGAGCTGCATCAGGCGAGCTGTGGTGTGGCAGCTCTCCCTGAGCTTTGCATTGCCTGTGATGGCTGGTGTGGCACTGGGGCTGAGGGGTGGGCAGGGGGGCAGGTGGAGGGACCTGCTGAGCCAGGTTTAAAGGCTGCTGGTAGAAGTTGTTGGAGTTGTTCCCCCACCTTTCAGTGTCTTTCATACCACGAGAAGAATTAAAAGCTGAGCCAACAAATTCAGTGCCATGGTAATGTCAGTGACTTTCATAGATATCTAGAAGACAGTATTTTTGGAGCTGAAGCATGCAGCATCAGAGACAGCAGTATTTTTGCTTTTTCTTTCTTTTTATAATAGCTAGTCTCACAATTCTTCCTGCCCCCACTTCCCCCAGTCCCCGGAGAATGAGAGTTATGGAAATAACCACTCCTGAGACCATTTCCCAAGAACTCTGTGCCTTGGTCCACAAGAAATGCAATGCCAGATCCACCCACATCCGACAAGCATCCTGGAGCAGTTTTAGGAGGAGATGTTAGAGAGATAGAAATGTCAGTGTATTCATATACAGAGCATGGATCCACACATGGAAGGCTAAGCTCCCTCCCCAGGGAAGCTGTGTGAACTTTGCCCAATCTTTTCCCTGCATTTGCTTTCCCCTCAGGATTAGTCACCACCCAACACAGGGTGGGAAGATCTGTCAGAGGTCATTCTCCCTCTGGACAGCAGTATGGAGTTCTGTGGCTCTCAGAGCCTGTCCATGACCCACTCACCCAGCCAGGGGCCACCAGGAAAGACTTGGCTGCCTTGGGAATGGATACACAAAGGGCTGAGCTTCTGCCTCTGCCCAGGGCTGCTACCCACCTACAGCACAGGTAGAAGGGACCACAGTGGTGACCAAAAGTTTCAGGGACACTGACAGCCCCCTTAAGTGGCATGAAGAAATAAGAAAATCTGAGAATTTTTTCGGTCTCATGATAGATCCCCTGAGAGCTAGGGGAGGCAAATGTGCTGGCTGGTAGCATAAGACACAGATGGGTTGAAAGAAGACTCAGAAGAGGGAAGAGAACCAAGCACACAAGGGAAACCAGCAGCTCACCTGAGCTCCTAGCTGGGGCACTGGATGGTAGGGAATGGATGGTGTGTTACAGTGTGCCACGGGCTCAATATCGCAGAGAGGGCAGTTGTACAATGACACACTCAAAATCCAACTAAATGGGACATTTAAATCGTCTGAGCAAGCCTGTCTTCAGCAAACTACAGAACTAAGGCTCCCAGGGCTCCCTGACATCTCAGCAGCTAACACACTCCGAGCAGAAAGCCATCTGTTAGGGACTGCTCTGCACCCGTGCTCCCCTGCCTGTGACCCACGCTGTGGGAGAGGGGACAGGCAGCGGCAGTGGGGTGCCACAGCCACAGTACATGCATTCCAGTGGCCCCTGAAATCGAGGTGCTCAAGATTTCATTCTTCCATTGGATCCTCAGGCTTTTTATAATTTCAGGGATGAGACCAATTTAATTTTTATAGAGATGTGTAATCCGCCATTTCAGCGCGCTAATTGAAATAGGCTGACACGCAGCTATGTGCCCTAGGAGCCTTCCAAAGCACAAAACTTGGCACTTTCCACCAGAGGCTGAATGACATGACTGGAAACCCTACCAGATCCTCTGTGTTTACAGGCCTCTGCTTCTACATTATTATTTTGATTGCTGGCTTTACCAACAAACATCCAAGAGGCAGAATCCACTTGGAGAAAATAATAGAAAGCAGAGCTGAAACAGATTTTAAGAGGTCAAAAATCAACTGTACCTGTGCTGGTTTTGTCAGCTGTTTATTTAACCACTTTGTAAAGTCTTTCAGCAGTGGAAATGCATTTTCCCAATGCTATCTAACCTGTTCTTTAATTAAGACTTTCATAATGCCTAACCTAAAATTTTCTTTAAGTAATCTAAGTTTATATCTTCTTAACAATTCAAGGGAAAAATGTTAATAAATTTCTTTCCTCTCTTTTTCTATCTTTTTTAGGTATTTGAACATTTTTAAGCTTCCTTCTGTACACTGTAAAAAGCTCTCATCTTCCAAATTTCTCTGCTTCTGACCACTTGGCTGAGGATTCTCTCCTTTCCTTCAGGTCCTTTTTGGAAAGTAGTGCCCAAAGCTTGCCTGTGCTTAGGAAGGTAGAATGACATGCCTGTCTTCCAGGCTGCATTCATTAAAAAAAATTCTCAGTAATACATTTTTTATTTTTCACAACATTGTCTCATTGAAGACTTAAATGCAGGTTGAACCCCTCATAACTTCTGTTTTATTTTCTTTAGAATCAAATATTTTACCCTCCATACTGCAGCCAACTTTTTCACTGTATATACAGTAAGTACCTTTTATTTTCTCTCCATGATGATGAATAACATTTTTTCCAATCACTTCTCCAATCTGATTTCCAGTTCCACTCTCCAACATACCTGCAGTTTTCCCAGACTCGTGTTCTTTGTGGCTGTAATGAGTACAATTGGTTCTTGCACCCAGGACACTACTGACACTAATCAGTGAACACAGATCACACAGCACAGGGTCCTGCTTGGCACAGATTTCCATTTGAACAGTCTCTCATTGATAACTGGTCTCCAAATATATTTTCCCAACCAGGAAAATACCCATCTTTTGGATGGTTTCATCAAAACTTCCTAGATTTTTTTATTAATTTATCAAGATTTATCAAGAGAAGGAGAGGTTAAATGGCGTTTGAGGTATTTGCAATTTTTCCTGTAAGACATTTAATACTTCTTGACGAGGCCTGTGTGCTTAGTGAAACAGTCTCAGAAGTCTGGCTTAAAGCCAAGTTCCCCAGTCATGTCACTGGACCAGTAGAGCTGCTAAGAATATCCCCATGACTCCAAGTGACATAAAAGTGTCACTGTCTCATGGAAACTGGCTCATATCCTGAACCTGCATGGTTCCATCCCAGCTTTTCTCCTACTATTACTCTTCAAACTCGAACTTTACTCTCAGGGATGTGAACTTGTTAATAACTTTTAATATGTTTTACAGACACTTGATTGGAGCTTCATGACACAGCTGCTAAAAGCATGGATAGAGTCATGATCTTTCCTTAACAAGGAGATAGATATATCTTTTTAAAAAGGAAACTACCTGCCCATCTTTGTGGTTAACTGTAAGAAAATAATCCCATTAGAAAAATTATAAATTATAGTTCTGAGAAAGCCAACCCTTGACAACTGATTTACCCTACATTTAAAGAGTAGAGTCACAGAGATATAAACTAAAATGTATACATTGGGAAATTAGAGTTCAGTAATTAATGTGAACTGTAAAATCTCGTGTTACTCAATGACAACAATTACCATTAAAAAATTTATTATTCACATTTAAAATACCAGCAATCTAACAGGCCTTTAAAACATCTATTTTGGTTTCTAGTTTAATTATCTTCCAGCTATATAGTCATTCATTTCACAAATTAAAAAAGACAAGTTTACATACAGGGGAAAGCACAGTAGCATGGTAGGAGAATTTCTTGGGGGGAGCTTCAGGCAACCAATTTTAGTTCATTGCTCAAGCTGCCAACCTCACAAAACTTACATATAGGAGCCCGGTTTCAGCTGTGGTGAAACTGAGGAGCCAGCCATGAACTTCTGATCCATGTTAGCTTAATTGCTGTAGGATCACTCAGGACTGCCACTGAGGCTGAAAGCCATGCTTGGAGAACTGCTTAAAGTCACAGACGGAAAATAAGGACAAGAATTCACCTCAGCTGTTTGCTAAGGACATCAGCTATGTACTTCCTCATGCTTTTTATTGGCATTGCAAGAGAATAAAATATTCTAGCTCTTCAGAAAGAATCAATGGCACCATTTTTCCTGTTTTCCAGTCTTTTGTCTTTCCCTTCTGTTTTGATCCACCCTGCCAGAATGACCTCATTTGCCTTCCTGGTCAGAGGCACCACCACACCTTGTCTCAAGCTCTCCCATATTTTTAGAATGACACACTTTTGTCACAAAACTTATCTGATAGTATATGGTATGTTACTGATAATACTTGTCAGTTTGATATGTGAGAGCGTGCTCTTTGAATTCACTGAAAATGAGAGCAAAAACTGTCTACAAAGAAGCTCTATGAAAGGAAATAAATATGTTGTTTTACCATAACTGGCCTTTAAGCCTGCTTTCATCCATTATTTTAATTTCACTTGAGTTCTTCAGTGTATCTTGCATTCCTACACATCTCTCAAGTGGTCAAGCAAGGCTTCTTTGCAAAGAGATGTGCATGCCTGATATGTTCTTTGCCCCACTGGAGATCCAACAACATTAATTACCTTGAATTAAAAGGAAACACTCAATAATAGTGCATACAGGGATGTGTCTGCAGCGATCCAGAGTGGCAGATTTGAACTCTGAGATGCAATTTCTCTATACATGCAAGTTGCTGTGGGCCAGTGGAGCACCCAGGCTGCTGAAAATATGAGGCACAGTGAGTGTGAGCTACACTTGTGTCTGTAGGAGCATGCAGGGGTGCATGTTACTGGAACCAGGATTCACCAGCTGCCTCCTTTGCCTCCCATTGCAGAGGGCAGGACAGTGCAGGAAGGGGGAAATGAGACAAGACATATTCAAACCATCTGAAACGAGAGGAATTAATAAATACCTGTCTACTATCCATAGACAGTGTGTGATTTACTGAAATCAACATTTCCTGCTTTCCTGAAAAATCTCAGAGCCCGATGAATGTGAAATATCAGTAAAATAAAACCTTCCAGAAGATTGAAAGAGTCACAATAGAGACCCATGATAGGAGCATGAAGGAGATTATAGGGTCAAAGGCATAGTGAGTGATGCCAAAAACGTTTGTTATTTGCAGCAGTTTGTATTTTCAGATCTCATTTCCCCTCTTGGAGTGTTTTGGTCGAGAGGTGCTGTGCACGAGCCGTGGGGCAAGGATGGAAGCACCTGCCTGCACGGGAGGGCCTGCGCCATTGCTGCACACATCCAGAGGGAAAACAGATTTCCCTGCTCCCAGTCTGATTGTCCTCCAGCCTGTGGCATTAATGGCATAACAAATGTCTACAATAGCCCTCGCTCTTCTGCTCTAAAAGAAATAAGAAAAGACCTTTCTGAAGCTTCAAGGGAGAGAGACAAGGAGAGCAGAGCAGCTTCCCTCTCACTCCTCTGACTGATGTCACCATTCCTGTGGCCAAAACATGTTTGTTGCTAAGCAACTATGTATATATTACAGTCTTCTGCTTCCATTTGGGATTTAACATATGCATTTTCACTTTCATCTCTGATGCATACTTACATTTGTTTGCAGTGGGTGCCAGAGTGAATGGAAGCTGTCCAGTATGGGATATGCATAAGAACTGAAAGGCACACACGGTGATTTACCAATGTGCATCATTGTTTCGCAGCATAGTTCAATGGGAAACCCACTGAGTGCCATTCACCAGCAGTTGGGACAATTTTTTTCATTCAGGATTGATGCTGGTTGCTGTATAGCAGCTATTGGTTCAAGAAGTGCAGCAGTTCTCAGATGTCATGAGGAAACAGTGTGGGGATAGTCTGACTGTTAATTGTTGAAGGTGGATTCTTTCTATGATGATGAAAGAGGTCCATTCTTTCACCTGAAGTTTTCAGTTTTAATCATAAATTCACTTTTTTCTACATCTCTCCCAATTATTTGCTAGGCAATTTAAAAAAAAAATCTTTTGAATTGCATGCAGATGACCCAAATCAGTAGCACCCATCACTCGCATTTTTCTGTTAATCAAATCTAAAAAGAAATGAAAAAATGAAAAGAGAGTAAAGAGAAAAAGAAGGCAGGATGTGAGAGTTCATTTATACTGCAAACATTCTTCAACAGAAGGGAAAAAAATCAGTTTTAAAAACCATGTCTATTACTCTGTAATGAAATTATAAGAGAATGCTATTAGTCATGTCTGTACATTTATCCACATTGTGAGTTCAATAATTAAATTAGAAGATGTGACATGGAGTTTGCTAAACAAAAATCCATGCCATAACAAAAAGGGTTTGGTATTGTCTCTATTAATAAGAATTAGAGAACAAACACTGGAGGAATTCTTGCAGTCTAGATCATTTGGGTTTTATTATGTTTTTTAGTTTATCTTGATTTCCCACTGGAAGTTTCTCCCTAAGTGTTGTCCTAGGATCATCGTCGCATAAGGAAAAAATACTAAATTCAGTTTGTTACTGATTTTTCCTACTTTCTTCTCCCTGGAAGCCAGGACAGGAGAGGGAGCACAGAAAGAATTCAAGGCAACCTTTACACCAGCCACAGCTCTTGCAACCTCTTCTCTGAGGGAAGACTGAAGGTTTTTTCTTCCCCCCAAAGCTCATGAAAAATGAATTTATAAAAAGGAATATTATATGAAAGCAACTCGCTTGCCCACTTGTATGCATTGATTCAGGGCTATATCAGCTGGGAGAAAAACTTTGCTCTGGGTGTGCAGCAGCAGACAATGGGTTAGGGTATGGTAGCTGTCTCCCATGACCTGCTCTTCCACAGAGGAGGGGTAATAACTCAGGGTTATTTTATGTGCTGGCCCCTTTTGCTCCGTGAATTTTCTGCACCCCCGGTCTGTGCAGAGCCTCCAGCTGGAGCACCGATGGCAAATCCATGCCATGGAAGAGTGCCTGTTTCACTGCTGGACTGGCAAAACAGGCTGCACTGCCAGCAAGAATCAGACTCAGCAGCTAAAAAACAAATTTTTGTAGTAAATATGGCAATTTAAAAAGAGACAACTACGTTACACCCTTACACTGACTTGAGTCGGGAATCATCTGTTTGAAAGTTGCCCTCGAGCAGGACAGTCTGCATTTAGCACTTCCCCACTGGCCTCAGGGCCACCACAGCAGCTCTGCAGGTGACAGAACTGGTGACACACACACAGATCACCTTTAGCTGATGCTTGCATGAGTTAAACCGTTCTTGAGAGCCACAGGAATGTCCCTGCTTGCCCCTGCCACTGTACACATACACTCCAAAATTTGAGATTCACAGCACAGCTGAAGGACTGGCAGCAGCTTCTTACATTTAACTTTTGATGTCTGGACATTTTGCCATCCTTTACAAAAGAACTGCTTTCCTAATTCACATTCCTGGTGCATCTGAGTCTACCCAATATTAAAAGAGAGTGTAGCTTAGAGGATGGCTTATAATACTATGTAAATTTATATTTCTGCCACAATATCCAAGAGGATGACCAAGACTTGTTTAATATTCTTAAATTTATTTTAAAAATTAAAAAACAAGAAGTAGCTTCAGTCCATGTAATCTTTTAGCCAACTGGGAAGCATCTTAATTTAAGTTGATATCCACAGAGACATGACCAGGTCAAAAGAGCAGCATCTTTGGTCACAGCTGAAGCCAGGACTATTCCAGAGGCACATCCAAAAGCACCCTCCCATGCTTAGTGAACATTCCCCTCACTTCTCCAAGTTAGCACATATCAATAAAATAACAGCAATATTTTAAGCACCAGCAAAACTATTATTTCTTCTATTTCAGAAGTCATCCTGAAACATTCAGCTGCAGAGGTGATTTTTCATTGTTTTCCCCCAGAGTCTACATTTGGGGAATATTATGAGAAGCTGGAGCTAACACAGATGCACACATTCCAGGGATTCATGTGAAGTCCTGCCACTGCAAGTCCAGCTGAGGCGATGAACCTTTGTGGACCTTCCAGGAAGCTTGTGAATTTTGTTGCCAAGTTCAAACAGCTCTAAAATACATCAGGAAATGAGATCCCATGGTATTTATACAAATTCCCATGTCAGACATAAACGCTACCTTTGTCTACTGTTCAACAAAAAGCAAACTTGCGTGAATCTTTCCCAAATGTAGAAGCAGTTATACCATTATAGTGCTAAATCTGGCAAAAAGTACACAAAGTGTGTGAGCACAGACTGCTTTGGAGGTTTTGGGAGGGTAAAATTGGTGTTGCGATACTGCATTTTTAAATGTGTTTTATCTGCTGTTGCATTGCTTTTAATGTATATTTATATATTATTTATACATATATATTTATCTAAGAGACAGCCACACAAAATCAGTAATCTAATAGCGCTCTAATACTTGTAACTCAGCAGATACACAGAATAGAATGGGGGTTTTTTTGCTTCTCGTGCTTAACTTTTTTTAAAAAATATCTAACAATTCATCCTGCCTTTAGGAAAATATTCATGAAGCAAAACTGGCAATAGAAAAATAATTATTTGAAAAACATTATATGAGGTGAGTTGTTGCTTCCCTACTGGATGCCACTTTAAATTGAGCTAATTTGTTTTACCAGTAGCTTAAGAAAACCCCAGCACAGCAGCATGACAATTATATCCAGGTGCAAGGACTTAATTCAACAAATTCTAGGTGGATCCTTCCAGTCAGCTCAGTGGGCCCCATCCTCAGCTGTGGCTAAGAACAGATGCCCTTGGAAAAAAAAAAACACCTCTGTAATCACAATCCATTGAATCTTTGAACAGTGAAGCTGAAATGTGTCCAAAAAAAATATCAATTATATTTTTATGTCCAGAGTATCAATTGAAATATGATTAAGAAACAAGAACATCTGAAGACATAAATTTGAGAAAACATGCTTTTCGCACTATTGTTACATTACAAATGTAAAAACAATAGCTCATCTACACAATATGAGTGTGGTTCAACAGTTCTCCAGGATTTAAAAGTGACACCTGAAAAATCCAAGTCAAATCCAGGATTATTGATTTGGGGAACACTTTAATAAAACAATCAAACTGCAGGGCTTGCTGTTTTAATTGGTCTATGCCTTGACATAATAAAAGTTAAAACATCTTCAAAGGCAAGAATTCAGGACAGAATTCTGCATAAACAAGCACCACATAAGTCTAGATCATAATACAAAAAATTAGATTTGTTGGGGGTCTTGATTCTTTAGGAGCCAATAACTGCACAAGTATAATAATTTTCAAGTTGAATTTTTGACAACCTACAGTAATGGTCTGTTCCTGGCTCAGACAAAAGATCGATTGAATTCAAACAGAAAGATACTTTTATAACAACACTTTGTTTACATATCATTCATTGCAATGGGGTAAGACCAGGAAACCATTTACATCAAAACCCACAGTGTCACATGCTTATTTGATTGCTGAAATACTCCCAGATGTGTACATGTTTTACTGATTTGTGCACAATATACAGTTACAGTCAATTATTGTATTAGCAGGAACAACTAAAGTTCATAAATGCATTTGTATCAAAAATTCTATATATGTGTCTGCATGCCTAAATGGATAAAGATGGTCATTTTTGGGAGCTTAGCCTTATTTTGTTACCATTTTGTTATTGTCATCATAATTCATGTATTCCAATTTTTGAATAATATTGCAAAAGATGTTTTCTCTCCTACAATTTTTACAATTAGGAGCTTACAAAATACATCCCAAAAATGCTGCATTTTGTATTATTAAGAATTTCAACTTTAACTAACACTAATTAGAGGTATACCAGATGACTCTGATTAAACTAGTGGGTAGTGCTTATTCAGATTTAATGTGAGCAATCTGGACATTTTGAAAAACAGCCAAGCTGGGCTCAAATAAAAACCTGCCAAAAATCCAAACTCTGAATTCAGTCAGGCATGTAAGACTGGTTCCCATGAACATTAAAAATAAAATTAAAATCAGTTGGAAGTCTTGGTTTCCTTCAAACAGGAGAACAACCTCCCATACCCTCAAGAAATATTTCTGCCCTGTACATGCTGCCCTTTCAAAGCCACCTCTCAGCACCCAGAACAAGCCAGGGAAGAAGCAGCAAAGACAAGTTACTGGTTCTGTCGAGCGTGTCAGCTCTGACATTGCTGGATTCTGGTTTCTAGGTGAGGCTGGAGGGCAGCTGCCAGTTGAAGCACATTTTCCAAGACTGTCATCCAGAAATCGAGAGACATGCTTTTCACTAGCTTTTAATTTAAAACACACTGTACAGAGACATATCTTATTCATCTGAACCTTTGAACATCTGATGTAAGGTGAGATTTAGGAATCAAACATAGAAGGGCTGAGTTTTCTGCTGGTGTAAGATGACATAACCACTTCAGATAATGGACTTGTGGCTGCTTATATGCACATTTGGATTTTATAGAGTCCCCCTTTGCCATATTGTTCACTTGCAGTGCATGGTTTCTATTTATGCTGGCAAACATGGAGAGAAAAATCAAAATCTAACCCACTGTGAGACAGTGTATCTTAACTAGTGCTCAAATGCAGCTAAATCCATCAATTTGGGTTAATTTAAGAACATAAAGGTCTTGGGTCAAAATTCAAGGGGTATTCATCTCTTGTTTCACACATACCGCCAAAATTCATGGTTTCAAAGATGAGAACACTGAGGATTTAAGAAAAGGGCAACTTTTACACTGCCTGTTGCTGTATACTGCAAAGTACAGAACTCCTCCAGGTGAGCTTATTTTCTAAAGCTGTATTTCTGTAACCCAAGATGCCTAAAGACAGGTAAGGACACTACAGATGTTAATCCAAACCACCCAGGGCATATTAAGGTTTGCTAAAGTGAAAATGTGCTTTGCAAGGCCAAAGGGTCAAATGTTTAAGATGTTTAAGATGTCTATTTCCTACTGGTGAACAACCAAATTATTGGATTTCAACTAGGCTTCTAAACTACGCTGTTTGAACAAGAATCATGCTTTCAATCAGTGTAGGTTTTAAAGAATTGTTACTAGATTTTTAAGCTCTATTTTAAAAATAAAATTCTGCATTAAACAAAAGGCCAGATCTTGCTTTAGTAAATATTAATTTTTAAGAAACTTTGGGTGTATTATTTATGCTCTTTGAATGGTAAGGACTTGTCTATTGGAGATTCTCCATCTTTAAACCTCTTAGTTCTGTATGCAAATATCAGTTCAAAACTGAACAGGCACAGGCAGATTTTTTTCATCTGCAATATTTTTTAACAAGTGGAATTGTCAAAAAAGAGGCTAGGGGTTGAGATTTTCAAGCTCATGCTCATATGAAATTTAATTTAACTTCTAATTGTGGTTTGAAAATTCATCTGTCAAATAAGAACGTTTCAAAATAAACTCATATTTCTAAAACAGGTTTCACCAAAAATACATAGCTGGTGTTGGATTAGCTTTTTACTTATTGTATCAGTCTGTTGAGGAAATGTTTTAGAAATAAAAACTGAAAAATTAGTAAAATTAGCATATAATTAGAAAATAAGTTACTCTATATTTTTCTGATCAATTTCTAAAATAATTTTAGCAGTGCTTAAACAGTGCAGTTTATTTTTGCTTCCAACACTGTTCCTAGTATCTATTTTAGCCTATATTTCAAAATGGATGATTACATCTATAATCATTATTGGTCACTGGTCATTAATTTATTTCAGAGTACATACCTTTGTGGGCAGTAATTAGTGCACAGCCTTCAAAGAGATATCATTAGCAAAATGAGAAGACAGAAAATATGTTAATTACTATAAATGTTCTACTGGTTCCTCCCTGGAAAAAACATTCCTGGAGATTAAGATCATGTGTAATTTTTTCCTAGACAATATCATGTAACTTATCAGAATGGCTCTTACAGGACCAGGAAAGAGACAGAAATTTCATGCCTCATTTTAAAATCTTGCAAGTACTTTCATGAATCAAAATGAATACAGATATTTTATCTGCTTTCAGGTAAAAACTTCTATAAGTGTGGTAGAAGCAAGAATTTTTCAGACATTGTATTTATGCACAGTCCACCACCATTGAATCCATGCGTGTAACTTTGTCTCTAACAAGTGATAGTGGCTTGGGTGATAAATAAACTATATGCCTTTGCAAAAGGTTTGCTGTCAATCCTTATAGGCTCCATAAACCAATGGCTTTCACTGGTGAAAATACTGCTTGCCCAAACTCAGTAAAAATGTTTTCTAGACCAAATTTTCATCAAGCACTAAGATTTGATGAAAACACCATTTGAATCTGCTATGTGAATTTTGCTGTCCCAAAGCTTGGTGTTCAGAGCTGGGAGTTTTCAAAAGGCTCAGAGCAGGCTGGGTGAAGGAAACAAACCAACCAATCTAGCAAAAAAACCCCAAACCAAGGCTCATTTCTTGACTCATTTATTCTTAAATGCAAGACATTTTAGGCAATTTTTACAAAAAGATAGGGAACATATTTTTCTCTTTTTCCTTTAAGAAATCACGATGATTTTGCTTGTTTTTCCTGGAACATTGTATGAATAGCATGGCAGGGAAACTGATTTAAAGAATTTATTTCCCACATAAAACACATTCCTAAACAATCATCTAAACAAGCTTTTCCTGCACAAGCAATGCCACCAATGTCCTACACATGATCTTACTTCATAGCCTGGTGCATGATTTGCATATTCATGATCTATGAGGCAAAAAAAAAAAAAAAAAAAAAAAAAAAAAAAAAACTTTTTTTTGNAGAAAAAATCTTCTTGTTGAAAGCGTGTGATCTGCATGGTAAGAGAGTGATGAGAGCAAACATTACCAGAGGTTCACCTTAGTCTGGTCATTCCCTTGACCATAAACTCTTCAGGATTCCCCAGGAAGATTTTTGTGTGGAGAATCAAACAGGGAGGTGATCTTTTACACATGATCAAGAACACTTCAGCAGGGACTGGAAGGCAGAGGGTGACTTTGGATTTACAAGAATGCTCCAGCAAAAACTACAGAGTCATTCTAAATTTATATTTCTTGGACTACACAGAAACTAAATGTGTGAATGCCTGTGGAAAAGAAAACAAATAGAAAGCTTCATGATTGCTTACATGGGTGTGCAGTATTCATCTGAACCAACATTTGCCAATGTGGTTTTTGAAGTATTTACCCAGCACTGTATGAGACAGCAGAATGAATAAACTAAACTGAAGCAGTCATTTCCCATACAGCAAAAGTAAACACGGTTATCTGACTAGAAAATGTTCTGTGGCACAGCACAGTGTTTTGTAAGCCATTGTGACTCCCTTAATGCCCTTAACAAATCCATAAATTGGCTATTTAACAGTAACTGAGATAGATCAAAAATTTAACTTCATACTTAGAGTCCAAGTTCCCTTCAAAACTGAGCAGATTAAGCATCATCCTCTGGTGTCCTCTCTGACAGCTCCACACTTGAGTGGATCATATTGACTAAACATCACAGGCTAGACAAATTCTTAGCTTTGAAATAACTTGAGCTCAGTTTTTAAGCTCTTTGACATAGCAGTCAAAACTCCACTAACATGATTTACAGTTAAATTAAACATAAAAACATCATCATTAAAATAACTGTGATAAGGTTAAGACCTAATTCCTCATATGCTTTCTAAAGGCAGCCAAATATATAAACATGTTGGTCTGAGGTGCCAGTCAGTACAGAAACATAACTACATCCAGTTATGCAGAATGTTTGAGTTGTAGGCTTCCAATATTTTATTAAATGTTCTTAATCCTAAGCTTGATTTGCTTTTCACCACATTCACAATTATCCATGCACTTTATCTGTTGGTGTTTTATTTTCAATGTAAAGCTCTAGTAATTTCTCTGTTCTGTTTCTAGCAGTAAGATCAGAATAAAGTGTTTTGATTTTTAGTGTACTGAATAGCCAGTAAAATCAATCTATTTCAGTGAGAGCTTTAACACAACACTGTAAGAATAATTGCTGTGTACTTTTCAAAAAAAATTAAAACAATTCCCTAACAAAAATGTTTTCTTCCAAAGTTTAATCAAAATGTAAATAGAAAACATTATATTCTTATAGATTCCTGCCTCACCACCTGGTATAACATTTAGGCCTGGGGCAGTATGAACTTGATAATTCAAATACAGTCTTAATAGTCTGAAATATTTTTTAAAGTAGTTAAGTGGCCCTAAAGGTATTTTATTCTCCTCTCAGGGAGGGGAAAAAAGTTCCCAAACAAAAAGCAAGGACCTTAAATACACGCTTTGTATCCCAAATTATCTCTTGACAAATATCTCAACAATACCTTGGTTTATGTTCTGTGCATCTGGTAAAAACATGTCTTTTCTCCAGTTATACTTTATCAAAAAGTGCAGTCCTTTGTATACCATTATTAAGGAGGAATGACCAGATTTTGTGATAAATTGTTTCTTCCTTCCTTATACCCCAGATCTCTCCCCATTTTGTATAGGTGAAGTGAAACATACTGAAACGCTCATGGATATTATCAGCTGGAAAAAGTTGTCAAAATCATAAAATACCCACTTCTTCCAAGAATTTTTCATCAAAGCATTTTACAGGTGGTTTCATCATTCCCACTTCCTCTAATAGAGGAACCAAGATGAGGATATGATAAAGATGACAAGCTTACAGGTCTACATCAATGTACACTAGCTGAGAACCTCTAATACTCTTTAAATTTCCTAACTAAAAGCATAAGTAGGAATCATCAAATGAGAATGAGTGCTAAGACAATGTCCACATATACAGGATTTGAGCCAAGTATCACAGAGAATATGATTGAAGTCAGGGAAGCCTGTCCTGAGGAATGCAAAGACAGGAAGAGAGAGCATCTTCCATGGGGCTCTTTTTATGAGTGATGGAGTCCTGGTTCTGATCTACCCTCAGCATGAGGAGTACAGATGACAGCTTATTACTACTCCCTCAAAAACAGTCAGATGTTTTCTGCCCTCTCCAATAGTGTCCAGCTTATTGGAAGGACATTCTAAAATCTGTGTTTCTGAGCAGGTGACATTTTGCAGGTCTCTTCAGATTTCCACAGCCAAAGCATCAAACCTTTCAGCAGCAGCAATCGTCACAGCATCTCTTGAGGGCCCCACACAATGAGGCACTACTTTAGTGTGATGCATTTTTATAGCTTTGTCTGTGCTTTGGGACACCAGGAAAATACCTGAAAAATTATCCTGAATCTGTTTCCTTCCTGGTGAAATCAAGAGGTATTACATCATCTTTCCCCATTTCTTAGCATACAAATTCCCTTTCAAGTTCCTTCAATGGCTTCTCCTTCACCTTTTGTATGGTATTCTGGTATTTCATCTTTACTTCAAGGCACCACACTCTACCAGTTCTTCCTGTGTGTCAGCTCTCCCTTCCTCACAGTAAACCTCCTGCTGGCTGTGCTCTTCTCACACCACTCTTCCTACTGCTTCTTCATAACCTTCTCTCATGATTTTTCTTAAATGCTGTCTCTTTTACACAGAAAATCCATCCCAGCTCCTGAGCACCAACTTCTTTTCCACAGAATAATTTCTATACAATACTTCTTTTCAAAACTTATTAAAAAAGGTTTAAATGTATACTGCAGAAAAGTATTTGGGAGTTTTGTCTGTTTGTGAAAAGTGGGTTTGAGATAATCATGGAAACTACAGAACTCACAAAATATGCTGAAAATGAAAGTCATAGAATTAATATCAAGATAGTAGTTGAGTAAAAAGAACCCAGTGACTGAAGGTGCTGCATTACTTATAGGCAGATTGAGGTAACATATTTATTGGGGAAAACAGTGCTTGCACTATGTCTAAAAAAGCACTGGTTTTGAGTACTCAACATCACTTGGAGAGGAAGTTTTGGGGTTGTGATAGTACCATGAAAATATCACTCAGGTACTTGGTAACACTAAGGTCATTCACACATAAGGAAGAGAAAACAAAAATAAAGTTATCTACTCTTTAATTGTAAAAATCCATGCTTGCATTGTACAAATCCATGCTTTTAAAAAACTACATTTTGTAAACTGTGGTTAATTATAAGACCTCCACCTGGAAAAACGTCTTGGAACTGGAAAACATGCAGAGAAGAGCAATAAAGGTGAATGGTTTGTATACAAGGGATGATGCAATCAGCCAAGACTTTTCATCCTGGAAAAGAGATGGCTTAGGGGAAAACTTATGAAGGTCCACAACAACCGTGAGGTAGAGATGAATTGCTCTTTCCTTTCTTCATTGCAGGACATGGTGGCCAAAGGAAGCCAATTGATCCCAATTCAAAACAAACAAGCAGTTCTTCATTCATATGAGGCAAAATTATGTAAATCCTTGCCAAATGATGTGGCAGAAACAAAACTTTCCTGGGTTCAAGGGAAGGCTTAATAAGCACTTGAAAAGAGAGTTGGAGAGGGTTAGTAAACAGACAAGCCACAGTGGTCTTAAAGTCCCTGAGCCAGGATAGTTAGAAGCCAGAAAAATACTCAGTGGACAGATTTTACACATTTGCCTTGAGCATGCTGTATAATCTTCCCTTGACGACCAATTTTGGCCACTGTTACAAAAACAGTAATGTTAGACAAGCCCTCATCTGAACTACTGCAGTTCCTCGTATGAAATTATTTCTGAACATTAAAAAAAATAGTCAGGACACACTTCATGTTTCTGACCAATGCTATGTCTTGAAAAAGCATTAGCACAAAGGGAGAGAGGTAAGAGGGTGATGTTTCATTGGGCTCTGCTATGATGCAAGGGTGACTGAGACTTTAATAGCGGGAGGCAAACTGAATATAAATCGGTTTAGAGATAATCTCACATGTACAAGACTGCTTATCTAAACCATTCCTCTATGTTAGATCCAATTTGGGTTTTACACAGTTTAAGGCTGACTGGCGCTCTCTCAATTTTATAATCGGTTATTCCTGGGATGATTCAGAAACACACTGAATGCAGGTGAGAAATCCCTCAGCTTTGAGGGAAAGCTGAAGAGCTGTGAGGGAGGCTCTAAGTCTCTGCTTACCCTGAGTCCTCAGACATTCCTGGGAGAATGCAGTAGAACAAGGTGTTGTCAGTGACCTCTTGAAAATCTTGGCCATTAAAGAAAACATAGGCTGCCATCAATAGCCACATCACTTCTCAGTGTTCTGTTTGCCACTTAAGTGAACAAGTACCATCTCCTTGTTGTATACAACAGCAGAGCACCCTATCAGGGATTAATAAAGAATAATCCAGCAATAAATTACAGCCAGAGAATCTGGAACAGATTTCATGGGCTGATGAGACTTTGGCTAACATACAGCACTCACAACACTTGGAACATCTCCTGTGTCAATGATTAACACTTGGCTGAGCATTCTGAATACATAAGGTATTCCATAGGCAGTAGCTAACCTTAATGAGGTCAGCTCAAAAAGATAAGTGAGCTTTTGAAATCTTAGGGGGAAAATAGTCTGGGAACACTTCAACCATGACAATATCCTGAGTCAACACATTGTGTCTATAGAAGCAGGACTCTACAAAAATCACTTGTGAAAGGTTTCAAAATACCAATAAAAGCCAACTTTTAAACATCAATACTTAGAAAAGCCTTGGAGTGTGTTTGTTGCTCAAGGAAGATGCACACACTTCCAGGACTTCACTCCAATAAGATTTGGGAGCATGCCTGCCATGTTAAAGGATGTGCTAAATGGAAGCCATGGAAGTGTGGCACATCACAGCAACCTCTGAATGCCTTGCAGAACATGCAGGTGAGGCTCATGGCTCTTGTCTAGACTTGTGCAAAGCATCTCAGAGACCCTTATTATCTATATAAGCAGGATATAATTGCTAGAATGAGGTGCTAAACATAAATGTTAACTGTTATTCTTCAGATACAATATGCTATTTAGATAAACATTGCCTGTGGTATGCTCTCTCTGCATTCGTATTTCAACTATAGCACAGTTACTGCCAGAGGAGGAGCAAGTGGAGTAAATAGTTCTTGAAATATATAAATTATTTCCAAAGTAGGTTACAAATAGATTATGTTACAACTAAACATACTGTAATATTCAAAATAGGGTGCTGCTAGGAATTAATGTCATACATTTGTGTAGAATTTCTTACCCTGGATAAAGCCTGCTTCCTCAGGTAAATTACCACGCTTAAACTTGGGAAACCTCAAAGCAGATGGAGGTGAGGAAGGAAACTTCCTCTTTCGCTACAAGTGAAGAAGAGAAAGAAAAAAAAACCTGCTGAGGATCAAATCAAAATAGAGTCAAAGCTGGTTCTTACAGAAGGTGTTACAATACCACTGCTGTCCCTGTAGAACAAGCTGCAGATTTCTGACAATACTCTGATTCAGAAACAAAGAAGGCAAACCCACCCAGAGGATAAGCCAGGCCTTGATAAGCCCTTGATAAACCCTGTTGTTAAAAGCTGTAAAGTGTGCAGGGAAAGTAAATAGTCCTGCTACTGCACTCAACTGGGCAGCAACCAGGTACACTGCAGAGCTGAGCCCTTACAATCTCACCCTCCTGTATATATAGACAAGGAGATTTCCTCCAGCATCCCACACACTGGGATTATTCCTCACTCCTGCCCACACCATCCGCTCATCTTCATCTGCTGCACTTGGCTGAGGCACATCTTCCATCCACTGATGTCTCTTCAGTTCAAGCTTTCTTGTTGTCCTAACTTTAGATCTGAGCAAGATTATTACAGAGCTCCATTAAAAGTTAGAAAAATAAAGTATTAGAAAAACAAAAAAAAAAGCACTCTTTTTCTCAAGCACATGTAATAAAATAAAAACCAGGCAACCAAACAAAAAATCGTCATTTCTTCCCTTGACATTAAGTATTTATCCATGTAGTCATTCCTGCTTAGGTCTTCTCACGGCTACAATACCCACCCTAAATTATCCCCTCCTCCCTTAATCACAGCAGGATTTAGAGTCACCCTGTGGTACCCCTCCTTTCTAGACTGGTGGGTGAATCAATTAAATCCCCACAGCTGGCTACCCTGAAAATCCCTGCACTCAGTTCAGGCAGCTGTGGACCTCCTCTAGCAAAAGGGAAATCATTTAACTCCTTCCCAACCATGGCCTGGACATTGGTTTTATAACTTTTTTCATACACCATAATCACCAATCAAGCACTCAAAGCCCTCTAAGCTTGAATAACGTGAAAGCTGAAAAATACCCAAAACACTATGTTACCTCAGATTATTATTTTTTTTTTACTGCAGAGGCCTAGTCTATTAATTTCCATTAAGAAACTAAACTTGATAAATAGATAACATTATAAAGAGAAAATGTAATTAGCGTGTAGCCTTGGTAGATGTAAACTTACTGGTACCCAGGAGTAATAGCAGTTTATGTGAAAACTAGAATGTTACCATAATTATGAAAATGAATGTGTAATTTATGCACATAATATGGTAAATATGCAAGGTGTGTAGAGGATATGATTATATTACATTTTCTTGTTTCTATTGATAGATGATAAATCTTTAGAATATGTTGAATCTGTGAATTATTCTGCATGATTTTTGGATGCCCATGATTTCTGATAAAGTTTTTTTTCTTTTGTTTTTAATTAAACTCCATTTTACAGCAGCAGCCCTTTGCCTGCTTTATTATGCCAAAGAAGCATATGGAAATATAAACTCTGAGATGTTACTGATTTATTTTGATGTTAGAGCATTTTGCTCTTGTGTAAACATTTCTTGTGACATGAATATGGATAGTTTCAAATCTTGGAAGAGTTCATTACTAAAGGTAGCATATGTTTTTGACTCCTGAACCATGAGGGAAATGAGAACACCCAGCTTGCCAAACAGTAAATTGTAAACAGTTGGTACACCCCTAAGCAAAAGACTGAAATAATTACTGTATCTGTGTTTTAGAGTAGCCAGCTCATTTTTATGTCTCATTTTTGTTTGGGTTTTTCTTGTTTTCATTTTGCTGATTTAATGTTTTTCTGCAAGGTTTGTAGATGCAGTCTAAATATATACTTAGGGCCTGCAGCATCATGATTCTAAGTGTGCAGATGTCAGGGTGGATTCATGGATTCCCAGATACCCTACGACCACATATAAAAGCCTGGCTGAAAGAGGCTGTCAGCTGTTTTGCTTCCAGATCTACTCATAAAATACCCTGTTTTTTTTTAACCTGGACTCCATCTTGCACAGTACCAGGCTTCTCCGGGCCATCAAGGAGTTCTGAATACTTTCACTACTTTAATCATGAGAAGCAGAAGCCCCTCACAGTTCTGTCGCATTGCCCAGAACATGGCTCAGAGCATGAATGCTTTTTTTGTGGACCATGTACACATTTTTACAGTGATTTTCCAAGGAGCCTGGCATCCTTGTGCCCTGCCTCTCCTGAAGCTTCCCATACAAATGTTAGAAGTGTTGCCTGCTGTTGTGGCAGCAAGGTCCAAGGTCATGCTCTGCTGTGTGCAGGGTCACCTCCACACATGCAAATAAATAGTGTCCCTTGCCTATATGAGACAAAAATAAAACCTAGGACACACAGGTGTCTCCAGCAACGCATGAAACATCACAACTTTTAAATGCATGCTGCCTTTCTTCTCCTTACTGACACTTTTTATTGTTCCTCCTGGAACACCAACCTGGAATGCCCCAGCTAAAAGATGGGGTTTGAGTATGTTCACTCTGTCCTGGTACCTCCTTGGACTCTAGGCAAAAAATATTCATCCATGGCTCAGTTACCATGCTTGATTTTCCTTCTACCCTACAATTCCCAAAAAATAAAAAGGTATTTCTGAGAGTTTCTAGTGGTTTACTGGTTCAGACATCTTTTGGAATTTGTGGCCAAATCATCCCTAGCATACCTGGCTTGGATTAGAGACTTGAACTTGCATTTTCACCACCCCAGGCTGGCTTTCTAACTACCAAATGAGGCAGGTAAGTCCCACTTCTCTGCCTCCATGTTCCCTAAATCTCTGTATTACACTTACTCTGAATACAGGCCCACCTTTAAACCCCAGGTTCTCATGGCAGTGGAGCACCTAATTTAAAACTGTCACTGCAGGGCTTCCTGGCCACCAACCATAGATGACTTTTCCCTTGGTTTTCCATATACAAAGTGGAATGTTAAGGTGCTCCTTAAAAAATGCATTATCTCAGCATTTGGATGGTGGTGAAATAGTGAATGTAGATGAAGAACAGATATAGCTTTAAAGGTAGAAGAGAATGCTGCCCAGTCACCCAGTTGCAACCCCATTGTAAGTCTGCTTATAAGTTGCATCCAGCACTCCAGATAAATCTGTCCTGGACACCACTATTTAAAGATCTCAGGTGCTTATCTGTCTTTGGGGATCTGGGTTAAGTGGTTTGCAGGTTGGCAGCACAGCCAGGATTAGGAATCCTGAGTCCTGAATCATGGGTTATTGCTCTCTCCAGGGCATGGCATTGCCTCCTCAGAGCACCATTCAAACAAAATCATTTCACTGCAACGCTTGGTTACAGACACAACATGAGTTTAGGAGGACACTACACTGTGCATGGTATCATAGGTGTGTGTGGGTGCACACAGTTGAAAAAAATCAAAAACTTGTCCAGAAGGAAGACGTTTGCCTCTGTGTGCTCCACCCCTGGGGAAGAGGAGAGAAAGAACACCATGCTACAGATGTGATTGACATGGTTTAACACATCAATGGATTGTCTTGGCAGACACTATGGTAAAGAGCATAACATCAGAACAGGCAGAGAGGCCACAAAGCCCTGCCTGGACTCCATCTTCAGCACCACCACTTCACCCAGCCCTTGAGAACCTGGACTTAGGCAGCTTGACATGGGCTCTCCTCTTTTTTGCGTGGATTTGCCCAACTTTGTGTTACATTGCAAATATTGAATGGAGTACTTGCTTGGAGCAAGCAAGCATTATACAAGCTCAGCACAATCAAGCATAATCAAACCACTTTTTCTTAAAAAACCAAAAGTGATGGTTCAACATTTGAGCCTGGTTTCGGATTAAGTACTTTTGAAGAAAGGCAAATGGGCTCTAACATTCAGATTTGTACAAATATACTAAATCAGACATGTATAATAAACCTTTCACAGAGCTCTAGAAAGAATTCCTTTTGTCCCTACAAGAGTTATATATTTGTTAAATTCATCTCTTGTGTAACGTTATTGTTTTCCAGTGTAGTTACATGAAGGATGAATTAAACCCGTTACCAAATGATTTTTTACAAACAAATAATTGAGGCTTGCTGAATGAGAAATAAATAGACTCTGCTATTTAAAAGCCGAAGTGAGACAAAAACTGCTTCCCGTATTAACTCCTTTAAATCTCTAGGGGCAAAAAGGTGTCAAAGGTCAGGAAATATAACATAACCCCACACTGCAAAGTTGCATGCTTTCTCAGAAAAAAGAGGAACTCAAGTACTAACAAAGGACAAGGAACTGATCAAGCAGCAACAAGTTTATTCTTCCAACACGTAAAGAATAGAACATAGCTTCTTTGTTCCACATTTGTTCCATGGAGTTCTCAACCAGAATTTACTTAGGCTTTCATTCAAATGTTATTGTGCAGACTTATTCAAAGAGTGTGGATGGAGCAGTGGCACAGAGATAACTGCCCCATTTCTCCTTCTCTCATCTCCACATTTGATGGACTCCACTATTAAATGTGATCCCCTTCAAGTTTCTAGGTATAGTAAGATGTAAAGTAAATGAAGCATTTTAAGAGAAGTAAAGCGTGTGTAAATGTTCATAAAGTATAGAGTAGCTAGTTTAGAAAGTCTTAGAAAGATCCACCATGCATGTGTATTATGTTACCTGAGTACAGCAGGCTTTATGGTACTTTGTAGCTTTTGGGCAACAAACTAAAATTTATTCCAAATGGGTACAGTAACAGTATAGCTTAAAGAGTGGCTTTAAGTGAGTGCTCACTTCTTTGAGTGCTTGGTGGTGTTTATTTCTGGAGTCAAACAGCCCTGCTTTAGCTCTTCTTCTCTAGGTGCTCTTCTTAGAAGATTCAGTATCTCCTCAGCACATCCTAAGATTTTGCAGCAGAAAGCCATTTCCTTTGGTTCATCTTACTAAATACATGGCACAGATTGCATCACTATTTAGTACACCACAAATATAAATCATATGTCAATATAGCCAAGGCAGGCACTGGCAGGTGGGGCAGGAAACCTTCTCTGAGCACTCCAGAGAAGAGGAGGAGAAAGAAATCTCTAGGGGATATTGCAAAAGAGCAAATCATTGCTCTACATTGGCTCCTCAGAATTTGCTCCTCGTGACAGGAGGAACAAAACTTCCGCCTGTTTCAGATGGGTCCCTTTCCGTCTTCACTTCTGGGTTCAGCCAACACTGGCCAACCTGAGGGGCACTTCTCTCTCAGAGCTTCTCTGTGGGAGGATTTTGATTATTTTTTGAATACATATTGTGGAGAAAGATAGTAAAAGCTGGCATAACACAGGGCCGCATTTGGCTCAGTATTTCTGGTATGCTTTTTCTCCAGTTACAACAAAAGTTATCTCTCCAGCTCCCTTGAAGGAAGTTTTAATCTTCATTAAAATTCATTGTTCCCTATTCTCCCCCTAGGCCTTCTTATTCTTAATTCTATCTTTTTTATCACTATATCTACTCTAAATATCACAGCTCTGCTTGTTCTCCCCTCTGTTCTATGTTGGCTTAGTCACAGCTCCTTCCTCTTGTAATTTGCTACAAAATTATTTACCTATCAACTATAAAGAACACTTGAACATTTGTATCTCACCAGGGAAGATCAACAGGCCATATCTTTTATATCTTGCATACTTTTATGCTATGGCTCCATAGCCCCTCCAAGGCTTTTCTTCTCAGAAGTCTCTTGAGACCCTCATGCCTCATCACCTACCCTGTTTTCCATTTTATAGGCAGGAAAGTCCAGAGAGACAAAAGGTACCCAGACAGCAGTATCCAGGTTTTCCAAATCCTTGGTTGGTTGACTACAAGCTAAGCCACTCTTCTTTCTTTTGTGATTTCCTACACTGCATGGATGTTCTTCCCCTTTTTTGTGCTGCTGCCTTATCTCCCTCTCCCGGAAATGTCTTTGTTCTTAAATCTCATCTGAAAACTTTCCAATTTCCTTTCCTTTTTTTGTTGTTACACAACTCATTTCCCTTCCATTCTTTTCCCTTCCCTTTTTCCCTCTTCTATGGCTCCTAAGCTTGATCTGTGTTTCAAAAATAATTCTGCTGCTATTTCTTCTTTATTTCTGATTTTCTTATGTTTATGGTAGTCTATCCTCAGAGATTGTTTTTCGTCTCCTTGAGAGTCACTGTGACAATCTGCATAAAACATTCCTTCTTTTCTTTATCTCTCTCTGCAAAGCATTTTGTACTACTTTTTATGGAGGATGCTTTTATATAATTAAACTAGATTCTGATTGTATGGGAAATGAAAAGACTGTAGTAAGCAAGCTCTGAGGACACTGGAAGCATTATAAGTAACGACATTTGTTCTTTAACCATCATTATTTAAAAAATAGATAACACAGACATAGCACATTTGAAAGTTTTGGTACACAAAATATCATTTGTGTGTCCCTATAATAGTGTAAATTAAGATTTGTGCTGGTAGCCCATTTTGGAAAGTCATTCAAAGCAAGTCCTTAAACAAAGGAAGTCCCAGAGAGAGAGAAAGGAGAGGCTTATCTGTAATTAAAGTCCATGTCTGCACTTTCAGAGAATGCAGTAGTTTTCCTCTTCCTAATACTTATTTTTACTTCCACGTCACGCCTTGTTATAGCCTGTCTTTAACATATAATCTTTCAGCTATAGGTACTTTTTTCTTCTGTGTCACCAACAGGAAAAGAAAATACTACTTAAATCTGTAACAGCTGCATACACTTCCCCCAAACCCAATGCACTGTAGATGTGTGAGCCTTCACTATTAAATATTTTCAGCTGCTTATGTGATGTACACATGTGGCAAGTTAGCAAAGTGTTAGCTTGCAATGCTTCCAGCCAGTCATATATCTTGTTTCTCCATGTGTTGTTGTCTTCTGTCTTATGTACATCAATATAATTTTTACTACCTATCCCCACTTTTTGTAATGCACTTAATATAAATCTACCTGAATGTTTGCATAATAGGCAAAAAGATGTCTTAATATGGAGAGCTAGGCAATTAAATGGAGAGCTCAAGTTTACAAAATTTCACCAGTATCCAATGTGAGAAGGTATATGGGCTTGGTTTGCTTTTGCAAGAAATGGAGGATTTTAATTTCTCATCACGAATTCAGAAATTTCGGAAATAAAACGGTCCCATCAGCTCTTTCATACAAAAAATACTTGTGTTAGTGCCCTCAGTACCCTAAAAGATAGTCACCCTGGCTGCAAACACCTCAGAGGAGAGAGGATGATGGGTTGCTGGGAGAACAGGGCTCCTCCAACATTTGGAAAAACCTTGGCTCATGCCTCTCTGATGCACAGGTCAGATCTGCTACTCTTAGTGTCAACTTGGAGCCACCATCATGCCTGCTTTGCACCCTTTTAAATCCTTGTGCATCCCTGTAAACCTCAGAGAAAACAGATCTTGTTCTGGGCAGAGACCAGTACCTGCAACTCCAGAAATGCAAATGCCACAGGAGCTGTCTGTGCCACTCTGCCTGCATGGCTGTGACCCACCCTTCCTGCTTCACAATGCCTACAGCAGCACTCTGGGTTTGCATGGTGGCAAAAGAATGTTAACAGGGGAGAATAGGGGCAAAAATTACCTTTCTGTTATCCCAACACTGCAGCTGATCAAGGCAATCCAGCCCCAGGCACACAAGGCTTCTGCAGTTGCTACAGAAGGACTGAACCATCCATGTTTTTCCTGGGTCTCTTGTTCAGCATCATAGAGCAATAATACATACTTCTATAAACCTGGTCTCAGTAATCTATTTCTTCAACATACAAAAAGCTTCATTTTCCAGCATCCTCCATACACAAAGAGCACTCTGGGGACTTGCACCAGGGGCCAGCCTGCTCCCACAGCGCTGGTGACACGGATGCACTGCCTGCCCCACTGCCTCATGCCTATTAGCACTCGCAGAGCTGGTTGTGTTTCCTGTCACAACTCAGCTATTATCAAGTTCTGCTCTTCATATGTGGACTACAGTGAACTTGAATCGACTCCAGCAAAACAAAAAGAGAGAAGCTTTGGGTTCCCATCTGCAGCAAGATATGGTTTGACCTGTGTGGCCCATGGCTCCTGAGCCTTAATCATGAAAATCCCTTGTGAAGTCAATGTGCAAAGCTGTAGGTAGACTCATTAAGATTTTACCCCTGCTATTATACTGTTAGACAAATCAGTCTTTGACTAATTGAAGTACAGAGTGTAATGTAGATCACCACCTGTATTATTTCACGTATGATTAGAGTCAGGAAAAAAAAGACAGCTCCCTGTAAGTAAACTCCAACTTGGTCAGAGCTTTTAAATCACCTTTTTGACACCTATTTCTTCTACTGATGTCTCCAAATAAAACAAGTTTTTAAAAGTAGAAGCCATATTATCACAACATAAACTAGAATACTTAACATTTCAAACAAAGAAACCTGCAAATAAAAAAAAATCATGATAGGTATCTACAACATTAAACTATTACATCCAGATTTAGGCTTCTAAATAAAATGGCTTGATTATTCACAGGCAGTGCCCAACTGGAAGCTCTGACTTCAGCAGAGAATTATGAGTACAGGGTCCGCAGCCATGCATAATTAGGAAACTTAATATCAGTTTAGGACTAAATTTTAATCCTAAGTATTTGAAAATTGTAGCCAATGTATGTGAATATACTAGCTGTATGTGTAAGATTTTGCTTAAATATGTCCAGATACACATATTCAACAACTCTACAAAAATGTAAATTCAGTCAAGTTTCCCCAGTGGCTTACCATGTTTCTCTTGTTAATAGTGAAGAGTTTTAACAGTTACCCATATGTTTTTTGTCAGTCTCCAGCTTTCTAGGATTACCTGTGTACTGTGTCTTGAATGACACAAATCATAATCTCATAATTTTTACATTGTTGAGTCATTATGTATTGTGCCCGTGTGAAAGAAGTACCTTAAAAACTTATATTTATGTATTAAATCAAAGCAGTTCTAGCTTGTGCCTTGCTCCAGCTGCAGGGATCTGAGGGGTGATGGCAGTATTAGTACAGCTGTGTGTCAAAACAGCAAGGCTGCTGAGCAGAGAAATCCACAATTGTACCTCCTAGACACAGATACTGCCTGGTCACTCTGTTTGCCTCTGAGAACACTGGGTCTATAATCACTGAGAATGGACTTTCCATGCCTATTTCCTTAGGAACTGCTGGCTCTTAAATTTATGGATTCAGCAAAACCATAAAAGCAACAGAGATGGTTTTGTGATAAGAATTATTTTTTTTCCTCTTAATTCAGTTGACCTTTCCTTGTTTACTTCCAAATGAAAAATACATAGGCATAAATGTGAAATTAATATGAATTTCAGGACTCATGTAAGCTCACTGCTCCATATTTTAAAGTCACAGGGGAGCTGTCTCTTTTACCCATTATGGCTCTTAATTAAATATTTCCATTAGTTTCCAAAAGGACCTCAGTTCTCTGATGTACATTGATGGGGAATGTTCAGTGTCAAAGAACAATGGCATTGTCCAGGGTATAAAGGGGTTTATGTTGGCTATTGCCAATATAATATTTCTACACAGGTATCTAAATTCATACAATGAGCTGTATGTATGTCCCATTCTGTCAACACTTGTGGTAAGCTTAGGCCAAAATTTTCAAAAATAACTAATGCTTATGAGTGGTTTTATACCAACAGAGAGGGCTCAAAAGTTGCCTAAATTCTTTAAATCAATATTAACTTGGTAACCTCAGATCTTCAGGATCCTGAAACTAAGCCCTCTTCAATTTTAGGAAAAGTGGCATGGTTGCAAGTCATCTCTGGCTTTTTGAAACATTCATTCATGGCACCAAAAGCACCAGTGATAAAATGTGGGGCATGTGGGATGTGGAGCCCGCACAGAGGGTTTACAGTGATGATCTGCGCTGTCTGTTTTCTGTAAGAGATCTAATTCAAACAGCAGCATTTCTATCCCACAACTGACTGGCTAAAATCTTTTTTAGGAGAGGAGATCAGTTGATCTATATAGAGTAGTATCAAAATTGTCATATATATTTTCAAGCCCCACCAAAACAATTTTTGAAATATTTGGATTCGTTGTAAGTCTTATAGACATTTGCTGAACCTGTAAATATCAAGACAGAATTATTAAAATAACTCCCAAATTTTATTAGGCCAGTCCAGCATTTTTGGTGATCAAATTCTGCTTTGTTTTGAAAATTGTTACGCTTTATATCATTAAAAATAATTGCTACTCTTCTAAATTGCAGTTGGGATCAAGGTTTTATTGTGCTAAGTGCTGAATATTCAGAAGAGATAGTCCTTGCTCCAAGGAAGCTGCTGGTTTAAGAGACAAAAAAACAGAATCCAGATGGGGAAATGTGATATAGCATACAAGCACAGTGGTTAAGGTGATGATAGCTTCACATCTTAGCCAAGAGGCTGCAAACTGCACAGAACTGGTTGATATCCACACCCATACAGTAACCCATTGATTCCAGTGGGGCTCTGACAGGCAGCCAGAGCTTCCTTGAAAGCGCTAATCCTGAAACAGAGGTGTATTAATTCCTTCTCTAGGGCATTTTCCCCTTCTGTTTTATTAATTCTATTTGTTTTGGTTCTTTTTTTTTACTTTTTGCTACTTTCAGTTTTACCTTTACACAGACTTTTAAGTCAGCCTAGACTGCCTCTGTTTTAATATGTAATTAAAAGTGTCTAATGTAACATTTACTTTTTTAATTAAAAAAATAAAATCACTGTTTTCAATTTTCAAACCTTTATTTTTCAATTAATTACATCACAGCTAGTTATACCTTGTGCAGTCTTCTTCTACACTGTTTAATGCCATCCTCTGCAATTCTCAGTTACTAAAAACTTCTAGTTCTTGTTCCCTCCCCCTTCTTAAATTCTCAGAGAATCAAATTACTTCTTCTACAGCCAGCACAATGTACTAATTATCATTACATTGTCTAATTTAATCTTTACTAACCCATTCAGCGATATGAATTCCAAAATAATGTACTGTAAGAAAAATAGTGTGAAAATAAACTATCTAGTAATGATTAGAACTCCTGCTGATTGCCTGGTTTTATGCAAAATGATGGCAATCACATGTTCAAAGCATGCCAGCTGAAGTGTGGCTACCACACTTAGCAGTTTCGTTTCTCATGTGACAGAAGTTTGAAGTACAGCGGAGCCGTTCTGTGGCTGCGCAGGCGTCTGTGGTGCTTAATGAGAAAGCTGTGTCAGAACTTACAGTGAGGATGGATCTCCCCTGTAGTGACAGGTAAGCAAAGGAACAAGAGAGGACAAGGTTTTCTGGAAAAAAAGAGAGCAAGCTGTTTGCTTCTATGAGGAAGTTTGTTATTGAGCAAGGACTGGTTGAACTATACTGACCCAAGGTGGTGGTGTATCAGTCCCAGCCTAGAAGGGTCAGATACCTTGTCATGGACGTATTAACAGAATATAAGTTGAAGAAATTAAATTACTTTGTGCTTAAGATGTGCACACACCTGTATCAGCTTCACTACAGATGCTTCAAAGGGAAAAGTTATTCTTTTTCTGGGTGCTGGTGGCATTATTAGGTCCTCTGTGTAAACCTGGCTGCAACCCATCTTGCACCATTCATGGGGGTTTGCGTGGTGCAGACTGGAAGATGATTCATGGCAGCTCCATGAATTTCCTTCACAAAGAAAGAGCTCTCTGAGGGATGGGTTTTGGGGTTGCAGGCTTTCACTTTTCTCTGGTTCTAAAATTGCAAACATGAGCGTTAAGTGTATGCAAGAGATGCACTTTGTTCTTGGGAGGGAAGATAAGTTCTGATATATTTCTTACTTCTACCAGAAGCTCAAAGTTGACTTTTCAGTTGCTGGATCTCTGTCAGACAGGAGTTGTAATTTTGGTGAGATTACAAGGTCAAACATTCCTTCTGTCAATTAGTGTCCTTTTGGCAGTAAAGTTTTCCTACCTGGAGAACCAGCAAAAGATGTGCTGACAAAATACACTTTGCCAATATACAACGAATCTACTTGAGGAAGGTCTGCTAAGAAAGCACTGTACAGGTAGACAAATCCTTGAGCTAACTCTCAAAACATTACTGTCTTTTCAAAGAGGAATTTCTTCTGCTTGTAGATACCTCTGTTGCTCTTCAGGAGTTGCTCTAGGTACAACTTCTCTCACTGAGATAAAAGTGAGTATGAACTCTGCAGCTGGACTAATGACTAAAGATCTACTGAGTGAATGTATTTCAACTTTTCTCTAGAACAGTCAGTACTCAAGAAGCACAAAAGAAGCCTCATATACATAGGTGATTTCAAGGCATTTCCATACTGATACTAAAGTACAATATACCTGAGTTAGGTGTTGCCACTGTACAAAGCACAGCCTATTCCATGTCTGGCAAGCCTCAGAAGCTGCCATTTTTCTACAGAGAAAGACCCACTGAAATTCTGCAGGAGATACTTTTCCAGCAATTTACCATGCAATGAACTGCAGGACCACAGCCCACAAACACCAGGAGAAATCTGTATTTATACAATGTGTTTTATAGCTACTACTGGGGAATTCAGTTAACCTGTTTGTGAAACAAGTATAAATATCATGGTATAGGCAGGAAAATAAGAGGCAAGTGTTATATGCTACATTTGATATACGTCATGTTGCAAGATTATTCAAAGCTCCTACAATCTGAGTTTATCTTATTGGTATAGTTATACATTCTTGACCACTGGCTTTACATCATACTTTAAAATCAATTTTATAGCTTCCATTTTAGAGTACTAAGTCGTGCTTTTGGATTGGGAAGGACACAATATTTATCTAACCAACCCTAATTTACAAATTTCTGAGCCAATTCTCTTGTTGCTAGAATAATTCTTGGTTTTGCACAAAGAACCAAGAGCAGACTAAGGTTTAGCCATGCAACTCTCATTAAAAGCAGCTGGAACAGTAAGTCCTCACGTGACTAAAATTCAGGGATAGGAGTTTGCTAGCAATGTGCCTCTCAGTCATTGTGACATCAGTCTCATCTGGGACAGCACAATACAGGTAACTATGGGGGACACACTTTCATTAAGGTGTAAATCAGTCACCTTTTTGGAAAGCAACACAATCACATTGGCATAAAATGATGCAGCTTTAGATGTCTACAAGTAGCCATACTATTTTACACAGTGCATGTGGAATTCCCTCTCTTCACAGATAACCCTGACCATCCCAAGGCCCTTCCTACACTCAGAGAATAAACTGGAAAAATAAATACAACGATTATTGTAAAATAGTATTCAATCCAAAATTCCCTAACACTTTCACAAGGACATACATCTTTGCTGAACTAAGTGAAGGTTTAGCCTGCAATTGTATGAGTCCTTCAGTAAATATTACAAATGGCTAGTTTTTAAAGATTTTTTTTTATTTGATTTAATAAGTGGGTTAGGAATCTAAGAATGCTTTAAAATCCTCCTGAAACTCTAGTACATAAGCATGTGTGGGTTCATTCATTAATTTGAAATGCGCTCACAGCCTGCATTTCTACAGGGCAGGATTTGGGATTTACTGCTACAGGGATTACATGTTTGAATTTTCTGAAAATGGCATCCAGGTTTCCATGTCATAAGTTTTGTTAAGATTACTGAACCTTTATATTTTCTCAAAAGTAATATTCCTACCATTGGACAGTCATATAATTTTCTGCGTCCTCTATTGGCTGTTTTTCCCAGGGTGTACATTTATAACCCAAGGTTATAAACAATTAGTACAATCTAATTTTCAATACTAAGGAAAAGGATATGCTTGATTTGTCTCTAAAGTAGGTTACAGCAAAATGAACATGTGAGCTTTGACTGAACAGAAGGTTGAGATAACCTGTGATATTTTCCAAATGTCAAAAAAGAAAAAAAAAAGTTGGCTAGTTAATGTTGTACAGTGTAGCTATTAATTTCAATGGGATTATGCCACAATAGAATCCTCTCAGTAATTTTGAATACATTTTCACAAAATTATCCCAGCAGCTAAAAGAATTACTCCTATTTTGTTTCTACAAAACCTAGTCCAAAATTAATTTCTGTGCATAATTTATTGTACTTACCAAAATTCTGAATTTAATTTACCTATAAAAATCCAAACATATACTTCAATTTTTAATTTCTATTGAATTATTGAAAAACTACATAAAATCAAATATCCAGAACTATAACTGATATAACTGGGGAAGTTCTGTCAAGATCAATAGTTATTCTGATTAACCCCAGCTTAGGATCTGGCCCAATAAATAGCTCACTACATAATGAGCAAAATAATTTGCTCTGCTGTTAATTAGAAAAAGGACTGAGGAACACTTAATCCAGAAGTTGGGGTTTGCAGAGGGTGTTCCAAAGCACGTACGCAGTTGTGGGCAATTTGGGAGCAGATCAATGTGTCAAGTTGTGGAGTTCCCACATTTCTCTGTTCTCGGCTGTAAACCCTTTGCATATTTTGGGAGTAAAGGAGGAGTCTACATTTTTTGCAGATGCTGGAAATGTGCCAGATCCTCCTATTACAAATACTTCTACATACTGCCAAATGCTCCCATTGGGAATTCTCCTTGTATCCCCATAACTACTGGTTTTGCTCAGTCCATTACTCAATAAAACTAGCCACTACTCCAGCTGGAATAGTCTGGTCTGAGGAAAAGGGCACTAGAAATTCAAACACATCTAGCTGGAGAAACTGGGCTGTTAATAGATCCAGCAAGCTGAGATTTATTACACAATTTTTGCATAAAAAGGAAATATAAAGCATTGCCTCACAGGTGCAAATATCTTTTACTAAGGATCATGTCATTACATAACTTGAAATTATAACAGTATTTAAAAGTATGATGTGAGAGAAATGGTCTAGAGACAATAGTCATAAATTTCTTTTAGATCCATATTTTCATCTATCCCTGACTTCAGTGGGGCCAGGAGTTCATCTCTGATGTCCTAATGATTTGGGGAAAATTGGAAGTAGCTCAGCTTTAAAAAATTTTATTTTTTACCTTTAAGCAGTACTTGAGATCAAGTATGTTTTCCCTGGTGAGTCTGAAAGAAAGGGAATTCATGTATATGCTACCATCTACTTTCTACAGGCAATTTTTCTATTTTCTTATCATTCTGTAACAATGAAAGATGCCACATTAGTGCATAGAGCCTTAATCTTAACCTGTCAGATGCATTCATTCCTTTCACTATAAAAATTGCATTTCACATTTTCTTTCCTTAGACCCCAAATTTTCAAACACTTAAGCATGTGCTTAATATTAAGTCTCATTTGGTACAGAGTGGGAAAGTAATGAACTGCACCTAAGAGACACCAGCGCTCTACAAAAATATTTTATTGCTGTTTTTTCGGACTATATTTAATTATTTTAATACCAAATTGAACTGTTTCATCTCATCTCCAATATACCAGAGAAATCTTGAAGCTGCTCTTTAGGCTTCTTTTGATCTGATGAATATTTTCTGGTTTTGAGAATTTCTTCGAACAACCCAATGATTTAATGGCAGCTCTTTTTCCTCTAGCCTAGCAACCAAGCCCGTGCCATCCCACATTAAAGGCAATGAAAATAGACTAGTCTGATTTACAATAAAAGTATTTATATTTAATATTAGTGTTTCTGTAGTAGGTCACTAAAGGAATAATAAAAATAGTAGGCTGTTGTTACTGCCTTAAAAAACGGGATTTTTATTTAAGCAAATCATGTCAGTGTCTGAAGCCTACTGGATTATCTTCTAACATATGGTAAGTATTGGTTATGTGGTGTGCTGGCTTGCATTTCATTGTTGGAAAAGCATAGAAAACTGATTTTAGTATGCCTTTGCTCTTAGCAGCAGGGTATAATCATTTTTAAAAGAAATTATGGAATCAAGCATTAGCATACTGTGTAAATTTAGGATTTATGGAAGGATGTCATATATCACACACATATATTGCTCTGGGATGCTTAGGAAATCTTCACTACCACATGTCACTGTTTTGTAGTTGTTTAAAATGGTAACTAAGCACATGCAAAAAGATAGCAATGCTAGGATAGTCTTCAAGAAAATTACATTGTGAAATATTTAATAAACACACCGAAACATTAATATATTATCCATTTTACAACCACTGAACTTTAAAGAATGTCTTTCTGCAAATGCGTCAGTTATCATTATCCCTGAGGGTATTAGCTAAGCCCCGCATATTCAGCCCCTTGCTACCTTGCCATTCTTACAGGATTTGCTTCAGGTGCCTGGAGGTGAGAGGATGTATGTGGGTGGAAGTCAGGGCTTTTTGCACCCACAGCAGACAAAGCCAGCACTTCTCATCCCCTCATGTGCCCAGTGTCCCCCCACGATGGGTTGTCCCTCTGCCTTCCTCCACGTGAGGGGAATGAGAGCTGCAGCAGCAGGGGATGCCATGCCCACGCCCCTCTGATGGTGCAGGGTGAACACAGGGGCTTTTCCCTGGCAGAGCGCTGCGGGACGTGCCCTGCACTGGCACCAGCACGTGCCTCCTGGATCTCCTGAGGGAACAGCCTGCACATCATCACTCTAACCAGGAAGCCCAAATTGTAATTGAAAGGTGAGAGAAATGTACCCATTACATACTTGCCAGCTCATGCTTACTGCTGAGAGTAGGCTTGACTTTACCCTTCACTTTAGATTTCAGCGGCTTAATTAATCTACTGACATCAAAAGGAAAATAATCTGTTACGAGCAGTCCTTCTAAAGACTTGGTGCTTTGAAACTTCATTTCAAAATCGATCTCGCCTCTATCAAAATGAATGTAAAACTCAGAGGCAAGAGCCCTTTCCTGTGACCCTCTACCACTGTCGCTTTGGTTCCCCCAGACCTCTGCAAGGTGCCTATTTGATCACTGCTATTTGTTCTGTGCTTTTGTCTAAATAAGGCTCTAAGTATGTTACTCATCCATACAGAGAAACAAGCCACAAATCACCAAAATTGAGGGGGTTGGAGGGTGTGGGCTGCCACAGGCCTGTTCTGTCAGATTATGGCTGTACAGGGGTGGTGGTGAGGCCACTGTGGTGACAGGACCTGGCAGCAAACTGTGAAGTGAGGGCAGGAAGTCAGGGTAGCCCCTTTTTACATTCCTTGTGGCCCAAGCTGTGCCAATGACACCAGGCTGCCTGTGTAAGACCCTGGGGAGGGACTGGCCAAAGCCCTCTGAGCTCACAGACCTCTGAGTGGTCAAGTGCCAGGCAGAAGAAGGCTCTGTGGAAAAATGAGCACTATGAGTGCCTGGAGACAGACCATGGGCACAGAGGAGATGGGAGAAGAGAGCAGAGGATTTGGACTGCCCAAGGCTGCTCCATTTAGAGACCAGTGGAGCTGCTATTGATGCAAATGCTGGTGAGCAGACATTTAGGAGAGACCATGTGTTCATGTGACAATTGTCTGAAGGTGATTACCTAAGAATAACACATCCTGATATTTCACTAGAGGCCATCCCTGGCCTCCTGCCCTCAGCTAGGTGCTTGCTTGATGGGAGACAAAAAGTAGAGCAAGAAGTGGGTACACTGGAGCTCTTAATATTTAAACTGCTAACTGCTCCTGAAGGAAAAAGGCAGAGCCAGAACCAGTGTCAATAATTTTAAATTATAACATACAATGCCAGAGTCAGCAATCACATCAGCCACTCGTACAAGCTGCTTCAAAGTACGGCTTGAAGCACAAGACTCTCATCCCACATGCCTAGCTCAGTGCATTGACAAAGACTATAACTCATATTTGTAATATTCAGCAACCCTAACATAGCCTGTGACCTATTGCTTATCATAAAACCTTGTTAAGCTGTTCCTGCAAAGAAACTTTGTTAATCTGTAGTAACCTAGAGAAATCCTGACTTCTGCATTGCTCCATGGCCCAGATTCTCCAGGGTCTGCCATGCATAAGACGTTTTGTTTCTTCTTGTTCCCCTGATCTGGCCCCTGGTTCCCTACTGGCATTTTGCAAAGCCTGGGGACCTTGAAGGGGGAGCTGACTGCCTCTGCCCAGGTGTCCACCAGGGCAGTGCCAGGGAATAGCTCTCTGACCCATTAAATCATTTTGAAAATGCAGTTATATCTAATTAGTGTTTAGTATTGGCTGTCTTCAGTGTTTGCATTGGTTTGTTTCCATGAAGTGAGATTTCTGGGTTATTTATTACTGCTAATATGTTCCACCACGCTTTAACAGTCACCTTATGTTCTGCCAGTTTGGGGTTTTATGTCAATTACCCTGATTTTATATATGCCCGTGATGTTTAGCTACAAATTCTTCTCAGTACATCCTCTCAAGACAGGAATTTGTCCTTGTTTTCCAGATGGATTGTAAGGGCTAGACTGTAGAAACTGCAAAAGAAATAAGGGATTTGTTTACAAACAGCCTGACTTGGTTAGTTTACCCAAACACACAAGCTATCCAAATTTCACACAAAAAAGACCTCTTGTACTGAAGGAGAGTAAAGAAAAGCTGTGGCTCATGGTCAGGTTTATATTTGCATTTTCCATCAAGGGGTTATTTGATCCCCTCTGCAGGGAGCATTTACTTGAAAGATGGGTCTTAGCCACAAAGTGTAAATTCCATTTCACTCTCCCCAAAAGTCTGGTGTTATTTGGAACATCGAAGTTTTGGGCCTCCTCTGTGCCAAACTTACTGGAATGAGAGATGCCTTCCTTCACATTTCAGCTGTCTCTTTAATATACACTCTTCTCTTTCACTGTTAATCATGTCTCAGCCTCTTGCTCACTCGTGACAATGTCAGCTCAAGCATGCGCAATGAACTCATAATTCAAAATTACTTGGCTCTGCAATAGAAGATAATCTCAAGAAAACTGCATATAAATACTGTAATACAGTGTTCACATATATGCTATCTGAAATGTACACTGTGATTTAAATTCTACTACCATCAAATTCTTTGTATCATGAAACAAGTGATACCCACTGGACATTTTATTCATTCTAGACATGTTTTGACATTTTGGATCGAAACATTTTTTAGTTTGATTAGCTAACTTCCTTAGCAATTGTTTTCTTGTGTGTAGCAAAAACTAAGAATGCTTTATCATCTATGGCAAATTATCCTTTCTAACTCAGAATTACAGAAGTATATAAAATTTGCATATTCAACAAACCAAATTCTCTAGAAAATAACATTTATGACTCATTAAGAACTAAAGGGTGTTGTGTCTTGACATTATGAAGGGCTGGGATATTATGAACACAGACTTCTACAAAAAAAAATTTACATTAGAATAAAGCTTTAAAAAGTTTTGATTTGACTGAAGCCACCAAGGTTGCTGGCAAGCCAATGCTATGAGTGAATTCTGCAGCTGGATTACATCAATTAGTCCCAAAACCAAACGTTAATTAAACTTTTACTAATGTCAGTTCATACAATTGCATTCTGTTACAAAAGTAGTATTTTAAGGATGAGCAGGAACACATTTTCAATTTCCTTGTAGACATTGAACATAGTCAGAACCCAGAGTGCAATGCATTTAATAGTGTAATCACTTCATTCTTATTTTCGTGAAGTTCTAGTAGCAATTTATTTTTACTTGTTTATTCCTTATCTAATATGTTTGTTGAATTGCTGTTATATCATCTACAGTGAACACTTCAAAGAGATGAGGAGAAAAGGGGTGCATAGAAAAAAGAAGTTGTATCACAGTCATGTGGGTAACAACTGTTATCAAACACTTTATTTTATCCTTTTTTTATTAGAGCTTGCAAGTGGTTCAAACATGCACTCAACCATAAGTGAAGTGTTTATAACCACCTCCCAACAAAACTGGTTTTGTATGAACATAAACTTTAGGGGTCAGCAGTGACCTGAGTCCCAAACTCCATTCTTGCCCACTTTCTATTGGGGCCAAGCTCAGTGAGTTGTGCTTTGCTTTCTCAGGACACAAATGAGCACTACCACAGACATGAGGAGCAGGACTGGCTGCTCTGGGAACCCCCAGGAAGGACCTGGGAGTCCTGCATGGGAGGAGCTGATGTCTGCCCCTGGGAGGAGGGACAGGGACATGTTGCTTCAGAGAGAGCACACCCTGATTTCCACCTTATCCTCTCAAGCTCCAAAAAGTTTTCAGCCTCAGCCAACCTCCTTCTGTACAGGGATATATTTTTCTACTTTACAACACTGAAGATTTTAATATTAAATATTCTTTTGAAGAAAAAAAGAGGTAAACACTGATGATGTTTTCCAGGATCTCATTTTCCCATATATATTAATATACCTCACATTTCAGTGACTTTTATTCAAACTTACTACAGCTGAGTTGCAAAATGTTGTCTTTGTCCTTAAGACTATGACAGAGAACTTTATCTGCATTCAGATGCCTACTGGTTTGTGGTATTTCAATAATAAAACAGCAGGATTGAAGGCTCATGATGAGAAATCTGACTAATTACCTGTTAGATGATAGATGGTTGTAACTCGGCAGTGCCAGTCACTGAAAACAAAACACTTCTAGATATCAATCAGCTTCCGGACAAATTCAATTTCCATCACATTCAGTGGACAATAAATGTGAATTTTACTTCAGCAGCTACATAGCTTTGACTTTTAACTTTCCAATATGCATAATGATGTTTTAATAAAGTAGAGATTTCTTTTAAGTAAATTAGTATTTAAATAACAGACATATTTGTATTTCAGGCTCAAAGCTGGTGGAAATAATTAGTGTTGCATATCTGTCTTGTGTTCTACTGCAGACAGCAAAGGTGTATTTAATAGCAGTATTTTTGTTTCCCCCATATATTCTTGTTTAAGACCAATTATTTACAATGCTTGTAATGGAGGTATTTACCTTCTTTTTCCAGCACCTTATCTATCTATGTATCAGTGAGTTGGGTGCAGACTCTTCATATGATTCAAAAACAAAACATTCAACTATCACTACTACATACCAGCATGTGGGCCAAGTTAAAACAAAGAGGGATTGGAGCATAGAAATTAAGTATGGGCTTGAAGAAACACCTCTCTTTCTTTCCACATAGGGACTAATTGCATTGTCAACATCTGGAATTTGTGGATAAGCTTGTCCAGTTCAGAAAGAATCTGAGTCCACTTACTCTGTTATAAATCAGCAGAGGCCAATTACAGTGTCTTTAATATCCATGCCAAAAGTATGATATGAAAATTAGGCTCCAGAGGTCATCAATCCCTTGGGCACAATAAACTGAAAGCAAAGAGGAAACATTAACATTGGCCCAAAATTATAGGGGATGTGCATCCTGGTATCACTGCAACTAATCACCCTGCCCCGTGCATCATGCGTGCACACAGCAGACAAGAGCAGGCTCTGTCTCAAACTTCTGAAATCTCAGATGTCATGGGATACAAATTCAGACCAAATGATTTATCTCTACCTTTTAGCAAGTGGCATCCACACAACAAAAAGAAAGGCAGCAAAATTACATTTATACTTGGTTTAGAGCACTGTGCTTCTCCTATTTTATTTCACCTAATAAAAAACTAAAAAAAAAAAAAATCAAGCCTTAATGCAATTGTCCTTCTTGGAAGAGCCATTTCAATGCTCTGTCAGCTGTCGGGGCAAAGCAGAGCTCTGAGGACCCACCACAGGTGTCTGCCCGGCCCTCGGTGCAGGAGCTGCAGGGAGCTTTGTCCTTGGGAAATGGGAAAATTATTAAGCAGGTAACATCTGGGACCTGCTTCTCTGAGGCAGCATCAGCGAGAGATAACTCTGTTAGTGTTAGTGACGGCCGAGGGCTTCCAGGGCCGGCCACTGCTCTGTGCTCGCTCTGATTGATTGGCAGCTGCTGGGACAAGCTTTGTCTGCTCATTTCTCCCAACCAGAAGCAGCCTGTGCCTTTATCCGGAGCTCCCCATACCAGCCCTTCCCAGCAGGGTCTCCGGGCTCCTGCTGGGGCACAGGTGGGCAGGAGACACCCGGGTGACCCTGGGGACCGCCCGGCCCAGGGCGGAGGGCACGGTGTGAGCCAGCTGCTGGGCTGTGGGGAGCTCCTGCCACTGCCCTGTGCCACGGGGAGATCTCTGAAAGAAACTCAGGAGTGAAAGGCTCAGAATTTTTCACTGGAGTCAGTTTACTCAGGAAACACCCTAAAGCAGCCTTTTCTTCTGAACTTGAGTTTCTTTCCCAGGTCCTGCCTCAGCACAAGCCCCCCAGAAGAGCAGCCTGAGCTGTGGCCATGCTGTGCAGGTTTCCCAGGGCGATGCAATCGGTCACACACACGTGGCTCAGATCTGCCTTTCTGGCCCTACATTCGGTTTAGATGGTTTTGTATTGGAAGCTGCAGCAAATTTGCCTTCCAAACCACATCCCTCTCTGCAGCCTGGCATTTGGCAAGTAACTGTTATTTTCCAATTTGCAGAAATACAGGTTGTTTTTTCTGAATTTGCAGGACCTATTTCTACTTTGTTTTAAGAAATATCCTTGATAGTACTGCCAGAGTTTGTCTCTGACTTTGTACAGCCAGGCTATCACTGTAAAAGGTGCCAATATATCTATGAGTATGAGGTTTAGTGCATCAGTGAAAAATTACATTCTTAAACACAGGTTATTAAAGATTATGTCACCAATCTGCATGCAAGCACATACATATCCATACATTTAAAAATGCCAGTAATCAATTTAGAATAACTTATTTTATTATTTCCTGAGAAAACAATAATGTTGGTATCAACAAATTCCTCTATTTCTGATTCTGATAATGAATTACCAGGCTCACATTTATATACTATTTTTCATTAGAGATGTACTGAAGACTCTGTAATGATTTTTTTCTTAATCAAACCACTGTACAGAAGAGATCTACTTAGGCTTTTCTTAAAGCAGCCTGACATCAAAAGATTTCAAAAGGACAAAGGCTGCTTTTAAAAGCTAACATACTATTTATGATTTCAAATGGCAGAGGTATGATTTAGCCTGCTTTATTACAGATGTTATAAATGATGTTTCACATAAGAATATTATTCTCTTATTGCTTTCCAGGTAGAGTTTCCACTGGCTTCATTAAAGGCCTGAATGTAAAACAGCTGCAGAACCATGAATTGGGTCCTGGCAAGTGAAATCACCCCTTTTATTTTTTTAAATCATTTGACATGGCAACATGGCAGCTATTTAATTACACTCATGCAAGAACAATAAATAAAAGTCATATGACCTTTTGTTTCAATAAAATAAAATCTACTTATTCTTTTTAACTAAAATGTCATTTCCCATTTATTTTCCCCCAATGTGGTTGCCAGTGTCCAATTTTTAGGCTCAGTGCACAACAGTGATAAGGTCAAAACCTGAGACAGGGTGATGTGATTAGCCCTGTCCTAGGCTACCTCATAAAAATGTCTGCTGCACAGCACATGCTCTGTCATGCAAGAAAAATTGTTTACTAAAGGGTTCAACCAAACAGAGTTGTATGAACATGCAAAGGACTTTTTAGTCTCCTCTCCACTGATTTTTACAAGTGAGACTGGGGAGAGAAGGAGGGGAATTTTAAAATGGGTAAATAGATAAAACTGGACACTGGAAAATCAAAAATTGAGGTGGGTGGTCTGGCAGCTGAAATAAGTGTTGCAGATGACCTTACAAAGCCAAGGTGTGATTCATCAATCCCGGAAGACTTGCAATATGTGATATTTTCCCTGCTTTGGAATAGGCAATAACCCAAACAAAACCTGACCTGATGAGGTTTGGTTCACAGAGATCTCATCTCTCCATGAGAATAGGTGGAATTACAAGGATAAGTACCAAGCACTAATATGGCACCACAGACAAGGACTTTATTTATCATGCAGAGAGTGAAAACAAAGCTTTCTACCAGATTTATTGGTAAAAGGGAACAGAAGAATCTGGTATGGACAAACTACATGTTCCCCACATCTCAACTGCCAGGACTTCCTGCCCTCAGGCTTAGATATATTTATCTGGTTATAATTCAGTAAAGTTGTGTGATTCCAAGACAGTCCAAACAACAAAAAAAAATTAGGATATCATTCAAGGATGTCCTGACAATGCAATATTTCCCCTTTCATATTAAAATAAAAAATAGAGATGCTAATTAAATGCTCTCACAGAGTCCTTCTCCTCAGAAATTGTTATTATTAATTTTATTTTTTAAACAGCTTAAGGATTGTAAAAATTAAAATTATTGCAATTTTATCTGGATGAAATTATTATAGCATGTACATCACTGGGAGCACACGAAAAGCTTATGGAATATATATATATATATTCAGAGCTTGATTGTGCTGTTTCTTTGTATTCAAAGGCCTCTTTGACTTCACTGGAAATTTTACATATGTGACAGTTGCAGAAATGAGTCCTCAAATTCTACAGAAATCAAATTTCCATGTTAAAGAGACCCTGTTTCTAATTTCACTTGGAAAAATCACAGTTTTTCATATGAACCCCATCTCGTTATTTTTGCAGCCTTTCTAAACATTGGTGCTTTTTATAAGTGAGGGGCATTGGGGAGAATAAAAGGAGATTGAAAGAAAAAGAAGACTTTATGTGTACCAAGGGATAAATGTGTTACTGGAACAAGTTTTCGGTGTTGAGTGTACTGTCAGGAGTAAAGAGAAACATGGATAATACCATTAGTGCCCTAGTGCTCAAAATAAAATATTAATGGCAGCATTTCCTGAGAAATTAAATTACTACAGAAAAAAAATCTTAAAAATATGCATTTCAGTGCCTTGTTGAAAGCCCTCACACAAATTATGGTCAAATTAATATCCATTTGTCTTTAGCACAGATACTTTATGACCTTGAGAGAGGTTCTCATGTAAATGTCTGAGGTTTTCTTACTCAGAGGTGGTCGTATTTTGCACACACTCACTGGCTAAGGGAAAGAGCATAACCATTAGCTAGGTTTGAATGGATGAAATTTAGTAGTTTGCAGAAGCCATAAGATCATCTAGGGCCTGTTTAGCCTCTACTTAAACCTCCAAAATTGTTCAGTTTTAGTCATTCTTGACTAAATGCCCTCTTAAGGGCATGGATGCTGACCAGTGCAGTCTGTCCCAGCTACACTGATGGACAGACTCAGAACATGAAAAGAGTGCTCTTTCTGTTGCAATGCTTTGCAATTTCTTTTAGGTTCTTATTCAACCATTAGCAGTGGCTCACTGGTTGTTAGATAACTGCAGTTCTCACTAAACTGAAAATAAAAAAATCGAGATCCATTCTCACAGAGGTCCTCCATATGTGATAAATACTGGCTGCTATGCTTCTGAGAAGACTATAATTATCTAAAATATAACTCATTATGTCAAGTCTCCAATTCACACTATATTATCAACAGGAGTAAAAAAAATTCTTTCTAGATCATGACTATTTCAAAAAGATTATTCCTTGAAGTAGAGAAGGGAAACATTATGACTCATGCCTATCAATTTTCTATTGCCTATATTCATATTTATCTGGGAAAAAATAGGAAAAAGAAAAAATTCAATGTCCTGTCAATAAGTTGAAATTGTTAGCATGTTGAATACACAGTAAAATCATGTTTCAAGTAGGTTAATAATACCCCACCAGCCTCAGAAGTGGTGGAGAACACAGCCTTCCTTTGCCCTGACTGTGATACAGGAAAAGGCTTGCTCCTGCTGAGACTATGAGGGGGCTGAAACTTTCCTTTCTCTGATAAGGTCACCAAGAAATACAGATATTTGGGGCATAAAGCTGCATTCAGTTGAATACTGTCAAATGAGAAAAATCTGTGTACCTCACACAGTGCTCAGCATCTTGTCCAACACTGGTTTACTGACTTCAAGTCTGGCCAAGTGTGTGTCTCCCACCCCAGTCTTTGCAATAAGACTATCCCTAACACTGTTCTTATTAAAATTATATAATTAAGTATTTTCCACACTCATAAATAATTTTTGCAGCAAGGTTTTTCACACTTTTCCCCCATTTTCTGATATAATCCACTCTGCTAAATTTTTGAAGAATTGAGGCAAACATGGTTAAACCTAAGATCCCACAGCAGTATAATAAATATTCATCAGTACTACATTTGCCTTTATGTACTTCCCAAGCTTCAAAATAGCTAAATGACACAAATTTGTTACAGTGGTAACAGCAACACAATTATGGTTAGTGGCCTGTCGCTGCTACCATCCAAACTTCAGCTTACAATAGTACAAAACTCTTGACAGGCCATTCATAGATCAAACTTAAAATATAAGGAAAAAAGAGAAATGGTTTTAACAACTAGAGTTTATGGAACTGCCAGATGACAAGCTAGTATATGGATGAGAAAATTAAATGTACAGAGGAAAAAAAACCAAAACAGACCATGCATGTTGCGGATAGGTTTTATACATGCACAAAATATTTATCTTGACACTTTTAAAAATCAGTATTTTTCTTAAAGGAATGGCAAAAAATTAAGACCCTGAGGGGATGTTCTTCTCCATGCCAGAGGCTCAGGAGAAACAAAAGTTCATCCTGCAGACACAAAAGGAATGATTCCTGCCCAGGTGGGCAGCAGGCATCCACTGGTGCTGGAGGTGAACACCTTGGAGGGGAGCCCAGGAATAAATCCTCTTTGAAGGCTACAGGCACCCAATGGAGAAGCTTCCACTCCCTGATCCATCACTAGATATTACACCAGAAACAAGGGGTAAAGCATACAATTTTATATTATTCATGGTCTGGGCTTGATGTATGGAGTAAAAAAGGAAGAGGAAGTAGTGGAATAAAGGAGAAGAAGACAAAGATTTCTTCCAGTGAGTGGCCAAGGACACTCAAGACTCAAGTCAGGCTTCTGCTCTACCCTGCCCAATGTGGGTTTCTCTCTCTTCCTCAGCTCTTGGAAAGACAAAAGAGGAGAGCAGCAAGCCTAGGTGCAGTGACCTTCCCAAGGTGACAGCCAGGCCTCCCCAGCATCTTCACCAGGATGTATCAGGCTGGCCCTGAGAACTCAAGGCCTTCTTAGGGATTATCCTTGAAACAAGGCTCCCCACTCAAGGAAGAGGTGCTCACCCATCTTCTCACAAAGGATTGTATATCAGAGTGCCACAACAGGGGCTTTGGATATTCAAATATAATTTTTAGAAAAACACATTCTATAGCTCCATGTTCCAGCATCCAGTGAATTGCTAACACAAATAATTAAAACTAATATATAGTTGTAAAAATAAATGAATAAAGTATATTTCATTATGCAGTATCCTTGATTTTTATGGTGTTTGATTGCTCACTAATTTGCAAAATGTGGTAATCTGCAGTATGCATCCAAGTCATTAGTAAAATCATACAGTACTTTAGTCAACAGGCTGATGATCTGACATGTCCCAACAGCAGTCCTGTGCAGAAGGGTAAAATGAATTAAAGGCCCTGATTCTTGTTTTTATAAAAGCCAGTTTACAACACTCAGGCACTTAAAAGTAACCATCGAGTTTCTACAGAGAGGCTTAAGATGATATAAATGAACATTAAAATAAGTAATAATGTGGCCAAAGGCACTTATGCCTTTTGGGGTTTCTTTTTATCTTTTAGTGTCTCTGATTAAATTTGGTATGTATATGTAGGTGACACCTAGAAGACAAATATATCTTGGTATGGATCAACAGCGTTGATTCCAACACCCAATTTTGAGAAACATATGTTCTCTTGAACAGATATATGGGTGTTATCATTGGCACGGCTATAAATAAATATTAAATCCTCATCAGTCAAAATAAGGAGTACTCTGAGGTTTCACTTTCATCACATAACAATAACAACTCTGTAAAAACATTAAATCTAAATGATAGCATATTTATTATTTGACAAAAACTATCTCACAAAATATTTTGGTTTAATTCCCAGATGATTTACATAATAGATAATAGCAGCTGCTATAACAATTCCTAAGTTGGTTTTTTCTCTGAGTAGTCTTTGAATCCTCTAACACTACAAGTGTTTTTCCAGATCTTATTTTTTAAATTAGCATGCCTTGAGAAAATACCTACATATATTTTCCTAGAACGACGCTAGCTATTGATCTCAGCTTGACAAAAGTGGAAGAATTCATAGGTCATTTCAAAGTCACCTGTTGAACCAACAGAGAAGAAATATTTCCCCTTCAGCAGCCTAGAATCTTTAGAGAGAAGTGGACAGTGCAAAGGCTGCCCGGGGGCACATACAGTTGTGGTGCACAGCCGGAGCAAAGTCCTGGCAGATTACCACAGCATTTCAGCTTTTTCATTTGAGGCCAGAAACAACTGGTTCTGTCCTGAGTTCCTTCTCAGGCAAAACTCCTGAAGCAGTGGTGGGCCTTTTGTTTAATTGTAGCCACGTGCAAATTTATTTTGGGATGAGCAAATAATTAATCTATTAAAAGGTTCCATGGGACATTCCATAAGTCGCCGTGAAAAATTATTGTCAGTGCACAGCTGAGATGCTGCTTTATAGAATTAGCTCATAAAGTAGTATCATGTGTAATTGCATTCGTGTTGTCACTGTCTCTTTGTAAATCTCCAGAGATTTACAGCACCGCACACTGGAGCTAGACCATCTAATATTTATAATGTTTCATTATTTTCAGCTACATGGAACAAAACTTGCACACTTATAGAAAATCTGACAAGATGTGTCAGAAATAGCAGTGTCCACTTGCAGTATCCATAGCAGTGCACAGAACTCGGGCAGACACGATACCACAGGAATTGCAAGTGACCAAACAGCTGCATGACATTTACTCAAAATACTTTCTGCATTTAACACACTTATTGAGCAGAACTTGAAAATAGGGTCATTGTTTATTTGGGCATGGCAGAGGGCAAGCTACAGTGTATAAACAGATCTGGATTGTAAAGCCCTTTCATTGTACTTTTACAGGTAAAAATAATATTTTAACTAATGACAGCTTTGGCTGGGGAAAAGTTAAAAGGCTGCAGAACTTATCCTATAGTTTAACTCAAAATCCTTCTTGGAAGAGGATGGACAGATTGCTCCTGTACAAATTCATATCAGAAGTGAGTTGTTTACAACTTCTTGAAACATTTAGGATTTCATCTTAACACTTCCTCATTTATGACAAGAAAAACTAGGAGCATGCAGTTTTCTGATTGCTACCATCAGCCAGCATGAAAATGCTTAAACAAGAGTAAAACAATTTTCTTTATTACTAGAGGAGTCTTAAAGTATATGTCCAAGCTTCATAAAGAATACAGCACCAACTGGAAATTTTGCCAGAATAAGAAAACAAGAATTTGGCCCTTTCTCTGCAACTACTGACAACGCTCCACAATTTCATGCTGTTAGGATTTTTTAATTAAATGAGCTATTCTTCACTACACAATAGAACTAAAAAGGAGAGAGTATCTAAGTATGAGGCTAAGTTTGTTAAGGAGTCTCTAAGTCCTTTGCAAATGTGTGCAGAAAATTAAAATTTCCATTGATACTGAGATTTTCTAGATAAGCAAGTCCATTTATTTTTAAAGGAGCAGGGTTTTTTAAATAGCTGTTCTTTTGCTACAGTCAATAAGTATCATGAGAAGGAGAAATATGATATTAAGCAGGATCTGATCCTAAACTTATGGCTCCAGTGGGAACCAACTAAACACCATTTATAGCATATCCCAACAGAAACACTCTGTTTGCTGCAGCAGTGTTTACTGCATCTGAATTCTAGCAGAAAGCAGCTTTTTCACAGTCAAGTTGCAATATTAGCAGTGAATTAATTATTATGTTGTATTTGTAGGATCATGCTAAGGCTCAGAGAGCAGCAGGGCAGGGGGTGGGGGGGCCTCATTGCTGTTACTCCTTGGCAAAGAAGAATATATAGATAGGGTAATCTGGGCAGTTTTCAACTTTCAGTCATGTGCCTGAAAAAAAACATTTACTGGAAAGCATCTGACCAAATCTTTTCCATGGTTGCTGCATTCCTACAAAAACACACGTTTGTCTAAAAGAAAAATATTTTAAGAAATATCATGAAAGCAATCACTGCTTGGATAAGATGATTCATATGTCATTTCCATCAGCTCTGCAATGCCAGTCTAGGTTTCTTATCTGTGCTTGCATCTAAGCACAGACATTTTTATGCCAGATGTGAATCAATAAATTTTAATTCAGAATGTTACCTGTAAACAACACACTGCACACCAAAGCAGAACTGGAAAGAGACGAAAAGTGAAGTACCTGTACAGTGATTTACACTGTGCCTGAAGCCTGTTCCAACTCAATAGCAGTCTCTCATTGATTTCAGTGTGCTTTGGTTCAGTCCCTTATTTTAGCCCTCATGTGTTTTGCCAGTTTAATGTAGTCACCCTTCCTGGTAGCCTTTGTCCACTGCTCCTTATAGGAACATTCAACAATTTGCTGTATGATTAAAAATGCCTGTGGAAGTATGAACTACAATGTATATTGACCAAACATACATAGAGGCTAGACAACTCCTACAAATATCACAACAGAAAAATAATAGGGCATTAAAAGTATATTTTCATTTTACTTTTTAAAAAATATCCTGAGAATTTTTAAAAAACTAAGACAATTATAAATGCTTATATTGGGGATATTCATCTCAGTGAAAGTTCTGCAGCAAACAGAAATGGTAAATAAAAATAAATAACAAAATCTAAAAGATCAAAAAATGACTGACATAAAAATTGCTGTAAGCATATATAACCTGCTTCATTCATCTATGTGAAAGTTAAGGATTTTGATTCAAACACAAATACTCACATTAGAAATGTAACTGCCTGTATTATAACCTCACTTCCTAAACCTGATATGCCAATAAAGCATAAGCATGAAACAAGGAAAATCCCAACCTGAATAATTAAACATTTATTTTTTATAAATAGGAAAAAATACTTTGAGTGCTGTATGCTGACATTGTATTTACAAATTCTTGATTTTTTAATCATATATATTAATAGTGTTTCTAGATTTGAATTGCAGAGCTAGTGGAAATGTGTTTCTATTCAGCACCCGTGTTATCTAGAGCATTTTCAGGGTGTTTCCTAGATGACAGTTCTTTTAGATGTCAAGCAGAAACTACACTTGCTCTTTTGGGATTTTTTTTTAATGTGCAATACCCTGAAACCTAAAATTCCACTGCAAATCACCGTCTGTTACAGTGCTTCACGCTGACCTGGATGTAAACTTTCACCATCCACGAATGTCAAAGGAGGGTGAAATTTTAAGTGTACAAATATACATATTTGCATGGAGGGGGAGAAAAAAAGAGGGGAAAAAGAGAGAAAGGGGATTTTAAAAAAAAATATTACATCTAGTCCAACTTTATGTCTAATGTGAGCTATTTGAGCTTGGCCCGCAGCCTGCAGAGGTATCCTGTCAGGTTGGCTGTCCATTTTCTTTTCATATGAATTGTTAGTAAAATCTTCTTTTAACATAAAACACAGCAAAAAATATACCATAACATCTACATGAGTTATTTATCAACTTCTGAGGGGACCATTTTACATTCAAACTGTAAAATGCAAACAGAAAATAGGCCTGAGAAAGAATTCTAAACCTCACAGCATTTGGTTTATATTTTTTTGTCTAGAAGTGAAGTGTCTGGCACATCATTCATTTCTTCCTGGAAGGTGCAGATTTGAGGGTGTGTTCAACCCTGCTCTAAGTTTAGACAGTTTCAGAATAAAAGGGAACTATTCCCAAAGTCCCTGCCCTCTAGGTCTGCCTTTTAGATAATGAAGTTTCTGAGGCGTTGCTGAACACAAACTGACTAAAGAGGAAAGGGGGAAAAAAAAGGGGCGGGGGGGAGTAATATGACAGAAAAGTACATGTTTTTGCATTTCTTCAGAGTTTATTCAGAATTATCTCCATCTGGGTGAAACAGCTAGCTGCCTACTAAATTAGTGGTCTGATGATTCAGGGAAATGTAGAGCTAGGTTCTTAGTAGTAAAATGCATGTAGTTGAAGAAAGGGGTGCACAGAGGTGAATCCAGTTTGGTAGGATAGATGTTTTCATAGATTAAGGATTAATTTAGAAACAATAGGCTCCTAATAAAATGCCAAAATTGTAGCAATTTTGTTAAAGCACGTCTTGGAATAAAGGATCAAATTCTCTCAGACTCAGCTGCAGCACACTGAGGAACCTGAGTAGAGGCTCCATTTATTAGCAGAGGAGACTCATTAGAGAGAGGGAAATTGCTGTGGGCTGGGAACTCAGTCCCGCTTGAGCTGGAAGTTTTGCCTGAGGAGCTCAGGATCTGCCCCTTGCCGTGCCCCTGCCCCTGCCGCCCGCTGCAGCACAGGAGCGGCGCTCACCTCTTCCCGCGGGGAAAGGACATCAGTCTGCGCCACGAGAACGCTCCGCTGTCTCTAGAACAGTGATCCCCTGGCCGGCCAGCCTGAGCAGAGCAGCAGTACCCGCAGATGCTCAACAAACGCCTAAAATACGAAACCCCGAGTCCTTCTCTTTTTTCAGCCGTTTTTCTTTTTTTCTTTTTTTT
>VWYI01017629.1:214633-244996 GCA_013399455.1 Anthoscopus minutus | reverse complement strand
GGAAGGAAGGAAGGAAGGAAGGAAGGGAGGAAGGAAGGAAGGAAGGAAGGAAGGAAGGAAAGGAAGGAAGGAAAGGAAGGAAGGAAAGGAAGGATTAAACAGTCATTAACCTAAACCCAGTTTCACCAAGGATTGACTCCAACCCCCACAAAGCCCCACTGTGCTGGGTACAACAAGGGACAATGCCATCCCTGTTAGGTGACAGCCCCAGCACATGAGTGGTTCCAGGTTCCCCAGCCAGGCAGGATGAGTGGGAATTGTCTTTCCAGCCCTCACAGGAATTATTTCAAGCCAAGGTGGCCAACCCATGGTATTTCATGGTGGAGGTCTTGATTGGGATGTGGTCCAGGCTATTGATTCACATTCAGATAAGTTACTGACATAAAGGGAGTAAAGAGTCTGGGAGCTGGAAGGAAGCAGGGTTAATCCAAATAATCAGCTTTCCTGGGATGGGAATGGCCTGGATCCTGCAGCACACGAGGCTGGAAGCTGCAGCACCATCCTGGCCGTGGGTGTGTGTGGCATCAGCAGGAACAGTGGCACAGACACTGCGCAGGAAGGCGCCTGCACGTGTCAGCTCATTCCTCGCTGTACTTGCACTTCCCTCCTTTCCTTCTTTACCAGGAACAAGGAAAAAATATCCTTGAGGCCCCTTTTAAAGTGTCTGGAGCATCCAAGTGATGCTTGAACAGCAGCCTCAGGGGCAAGTTTACAGGTCAAGTATGGCCAAAGCATTTCTGGGGGCCCAGCACAGGGAGGAGCTGGAGCTGCTGGAGAGAGCCCAGAGGAGGCTCCAGGATGAGCAGAGGGATGGAGCAGCTCTGCTGGCAGGAAAGGCTGGGAGAGCTGGGATTGTTCACCTGGACAGGAGAAGCTTTGGGGTGACCTCGCTGTGACCTTGCAGGGCCTGAAGGAGCTGCAGGGGAGATGGGGAGAGAAACAATTAAGGGCTGGAGGGACAGGAAAAGGGGGAATGGCCTCACACTGAAGGACTGTAGGGTTAGATGGGAATTGGGAATAAATTTCTCCCTGGCAGGGTGGGCAGGCCCTGGCACAGGTGCCCAGAGCAGCTGTGGCTGCCCCTGGATCCCTGGCAGTGCCCAAGGCCAGGTTGGACATTGGGGTTTGGAGCAGCCTGGGACAGTGGGAGGTGTCCCTGCCATGGCTGGGGTGGCTCTGGGTGGAATGAGATGGGGTTTAAGGTCCCTTCCAGCTCAGGCCCATGATGATTTTATGATTCTGTGTTTCTCTTATCTCTGGAATGCCTCAGAGGTGGCCCAGAGGGAAATCCCAAAGGGAAATCCCAGAGGGACAGGTACAGCTGCCTTCATCCATCCTGCCTGGCCTTGGAATGATGAAACGTGGCAGGTGTTGGACAAATCCCAGATCTCAGGGTGGAAACGCTGCTGTGGGGTTGGCTGTAGGACCAGGGGTGTTTGTGGCACCATGAAGCCTTGGGTTGGAGAACTCCTGGCAGAGGAGGGATTTTGGCTCCGGGGAGAGGATGGATTTGTGGTTCTAGGAGAGGAGGGATTTGGTCCTGGATGGATTTTGGGTCCTGGGAGAGGATGGATTCAGGTTCCTGGGAGAGGATGGAATCAGGCCCTGCAATGGCTCCCAACAGTCCTGTAGAAGGGTTTTTAAGGGTTTGTTCCCCACAGCCATTTGAAGAGCAGTGCCTGGCATTCTTAGAACTGCTCTTAAAACATTACCATATTTATAAGTAATGCCCTAATTTGAAGGGATATCGAATTCTTTTGGATGTAAGTAGTTATTAATTACAATGCAACAGGAAAATTCATTAGGGAATAGAATCAAACTTTCAATTAATGTCATTTTTATCCGGGAACATTAGATGAGCTGCTTTTTTTTTTCCCTTGCCTTTAACAAGGATCTGGAAACATTTGCTAATTTCCAACTATTATAGTTCCTTCTGTGAAATAATGTGAGCTCTCATTTGCATATAAGAAAACATTTTCTGTATTCACTGTGACTCTGAGCTGCCCTATTTATATCAGGAAACTGAGCTGAAGACTCCCTGTGCATTTCAAGGCTTTTCTCATGCAGAAGAGCAGAAGGTTTTTCCAGGCCCACAGTGAAGTAGGGGCTTTGTTTTGGGGGGCTCTAACCCTGGGCTCTGCACGAGGCTTAGCAGAAGGGCTGACAAAAAGCTCAGGGGGTTTCTTGCTGAGTGCTCCACAAACATTTCCCTTGGTCTTGTTCCAAAGTGCTCTCTGCACTTCTCCTTCCAAATCTTTTACTTTCAATTTCGTTTTCAGTCTCAAAGCCAAACCTGCTTGATACAACAAAGAGCCTTCAGGTGCCAGGTGTGAAACCCTTATCACCTCAAACTGAACAGATCAGACACCTCCAGACTCTTTTGGTGGGGAACTTCTTTTCCTTTCTGATCTGGGAACATTTTCAGGTTCAGGCTTGGTTTTGTTCTGTGGTTTCTATATCTAAGGGGCTGTTCCACAGCATCCCCAGCTGCAAGTCCATGGAAAATGGATCTTCAGTGCAGAGGGCTGAGCCTGTGCTGTTCCATGTCCCTCTAAGCTCTGCATGGTCGATTTTGGTTTTATCTGTGTTCTTTTACTGAACCCTGAACAGCCACAGGAAAAAGAAATAAAGCTTGCAACAGCTCCCTTTGCTCCCTCCTTCCACATCTTCTGTCTCTCAGGTTTCCATGTTTGTTGTTGCTGCAAGCATCAGATGAAGCAGCTGCATAAAAAATTATAAAATTAAAAGCAGCAATAGTAGTAATCACCATTCCATTAATGATCTGAATGCTGAGGGCAGGGCAAGGCAGATAATGCATTTCAATTTTTAAAGCAGAGAAATCCATCAGTGTTTCAGTTGGTCGCAGACAGTTTTATTTTGATTTTATACTATAGAAAAAGTTTCAGATCCTTGCAAAACAACTTTATTATTGTTAATTTCATCCTGAGATTTTTCCAATGATAAAAAAATTCACAGTTCAAAAAATCCTTCTTCCCTTGCCCCACTATCTTATGAGGAGAGGAGCCCCAGGCCATGGGATAAACGAGAACAGCAAGAGGCTTTGGGTAAGGCTTCTGCTGGAAACCAGGGATGGGCATTTCTCAGAGAAAGCCCTTTTTGATGAAACCTCTGGATATCTAAGCCTGGAGTTCAGCTGCCAGAGCCCTTTCACGCCCAGGGCATTGAAATGAGCTGACAGAGGATGGCCCTGGCCTTGGCAGAGGGTTCCTGAGCCAGGAGCTGCAGGCAGGGAGGAAATGTCCCTCGGTGTTTGAGGGAGGCGTTCCCGAGGGATGGGTGGGTCCTGGTGGGCACCCCGGTATCCACGATCCCAAAATCAGCTCCCCTGGGGTGGGAGCTGCTGCAGAATCCCCCAGAGCTCCTGGAGGACTCCAGGCTGCCCCAGGCAGCTCCTTCCTCTCCCTACGCCTTTCTCCTGCCCTTCAGCTCTGCTCCAGTCCTTTCTCCTCTCTCCGTTCCAGGCTTTTGTTCCTTTGCTGGATGGAAACTTCCTTCAGTTTTCCACTCGGAATTTATTCATGGCTAGTGCCTACTTTTTGTTCTTGTGCCAAGTTTGTCTGTTAGATCTTCTCCCTCCCCAGCACTTTCCCTGCCCACATTTATTTATAGAAAGCAATCTTTGCCTTTTTTTTTTCCTTTCCTTCTTTTCTTCTTAATTTTTTTCCTCCACAGAACCCCTTAAGCTCTTCCTTACCATAGCAAAGCCTGGCTTTTGGGCAGTTCAGCCTGGCTCTGTACCCCCATTTTAGAGCTGTGCTCCTCAGCTCTGGAGGCTCCTTGGGGTGAGCAGGAGTTGTCAGCAGCTTGTTTTTCTTGGTGAGCCTCAGCAGAGCCCTTCAGCTGTCTCTGAGCCCTGTGTGTTTTTCTTGTCAGTGTAATGTGCTTAGTAACAACACCTACCACTTTCCCATGTCACACTCTGCACTCCTCCGTCAGCCACGCGCTGACTGGCACGGCAACACAAAGAAATTGCATTTAACCAGCCAGGGAAAATGTTGCTTTCTTCAACAACCTTTGCCTCCTCCAGGTACCTCTGCAGGTCACAGGATTCCAGTGCTTTGGTGACTCACAGCTCTCCCACCTGGCAATTATTATCTCAAAACAATTCCTGAAGCCCTAAACAAACCTTTTTTTGGGTGTAGGAACCTCAGTGACATCTTGCCAGTGAGTGCAGGTCTGCTGGAGTCACTGCTGCTGGGTAAAAATGTTGTGGCTTGAAGTGAGAAAAGTATAAACAGAGATTTTAATAGAACTCAGTAATACATCACTGATATTTTACAAACCAGGAGGGATAATATATTGTGATAATATAATAACAGTTCCTGGGGAAAGTGTATTTTTGGATGAAAAGTGAGAAGAATAAAAAAAAGTGTTTTGAGAATTGAAAAATGTTTCAAGTTTTCAAAACACAGAATCCAGCAGGAGGATATTTCAAAAGGATTTTAGTTGTTCAATGAGATTTTTGGTCCCTTTGAAAAGATTATTTCCTTTGCAACACTGGTTTTGGGCAGCCCTGTCCATCTGGTTGTGGCCAAAAGGAAAAGCAAAGGAGACTCAGGAGGGGGAGCTGGGCTGGTCCCAAGCATGGCACAGCCTGGGAGTGTTCCTGTTTCCAGCTGGCTGTGGGAATATTCCCATTTTCCTGCTAAAACTGCATCCACTGGGTGCTCCAGCTCTGGAGCATCCCTGGCTCCTGTGCTCTCAGCTTGGGACCCCAGGGACATGGACCACGTTCTCCTGGAGCTGGGGAGCTCAGAGTCTGGCAACTTTTGGGGTTTTTTACTAGAAATGCAGGACTGGGGAGAGTTTGGGAAACTCTGGGAGCCAAACTGAGCTTGAAAAGCTGGGAAGTGGCAGCACCATGGGCAGAGAGGGAGGGAGGGAGAGTTCAGAGCCTTCCCTGTGCTCAGGAAGGTCAAGGAAGAGCTGAGGGCACATCCCAGTAAATCCAGACTGGACTGTGATCCCAGGATGTGGAACAGGGAATGGGGGCACAGGTGCACTCACAGCAAGATGAGGGAAGGTGCTCACTCCAGGCCCTGGAATGTCTCCTGCCACAAGGCCTGGGAGCTTTTTCCATGACTCCAGGATGGGCAGCAGTGCAGGATGCGAACTGGCACATGGATAATCAGCCCTAATTCCTGCTTACCCCTAAATATCAGCTTTTGTCAAACAGGAGGTAAAAGGTAGCATCTCACTTCAGCCACAGGAACACTGGGAGATGTTAGCACAGAGATTTTAATACTCAACTAATTTAAAAAAAAGCTATCTCTCCCACTCTCTGGGGATTTGATTCCTTTTTTTTATGCAGGCTGGAGGTACCACAGCCTTTCCAGATGATGTAATTAACCTGACCTATTTGGTGGCTTCATATTAATATTTCTTTGTAATGGATTTACAACAAAGCCTCGTTATTAAAGACCTCAGAACAAGATTTATTATCATTATCTTGTTTCTCCCCGTTCATTATTCCCTTCTAAGCTGGAAGTGAGTCAGGACCCCCGAGTGCTTTCCCTGTGGCTCCCAGAGATCTGGAGGAACTGATGGGCCTGACCTCTGTGCTTGGCAAAGTTCTGCCTTGCACGCTGGGGGCAGAGCTCTGAGCACTCCAGAGCTGCACCAGGTTTATGGAATGCATCCAAAGGGCTGGGAATTTGCAGCTGCTATAGATTGTTATCCATGGGCATCTTCCTGCTGGCAGCCCCAGCCCCGAGCCCGCAGCTCCCCTGCCTGCAGTGCACAGGAACATTTTCAAAGGCACCACGCCGGGCTGGCACCCGGGAGGCTCCGAGGGCAGCGAGAGGTTGTTCATTAATCCCCCTTTGTATGGGCAGCAAAAACCTGCCAGGTCCCTGGGCTGAGCACTGCTCCCAGCTCTAAGGGGTTTTTTTTGAACTACAATAGATTTAGAAAGAATTCTGTATCAGAATCAGAGCATAATATTCAAAGTTTTATTTTATTTTACTTTAAATTTTTTTTTTCTCCTAGAACAAACTGTTACAGAGGGAACTGCAGACAGATTTCTGTACCTGACTTTACTTCAAAGGGTAGAACTCAGCCCAAACCCCATGGCAGACTTGGTCTCATTGATTGCCAAGGGCAGAACATTCTTAATGCATTGATATTAAATAAACAGATGGGAAACTAACCCGAGATTTAAATTTCTGTTGAGATCATGTCGAAAGCTTATTGACCCAAGGGTGCTGGTGATTGAGTTAGTGTTCCACATCAATAGCTGTGGCCAGGCCTTTTGTAGGACACTGAGGAATGGGCCCAATATTTTGAGGCCTTGGTTGGAAGTAAATTTGAAGGCCTAACAGCAAATGTGCTTTCTTTGGTCCAGTGATTTAGTTTTTTAACATGGGTGTGTTGTGTGATGCAGTTAATTTGAGAGGCCTCTCCATATTCCATATTTATATTTGGATTATTGCTTATTATACTGTAGGGGCTTTACCCACTTGGCCTGCTTGATTGTGGTACACGTTTCACAGTTATGGGTAACTTGAGAGATATTGTTTATGGTTAGATTTAGTTTTTGGTTTTGTGTTTATTTATAGGTGGCATTTTTGTTTTGTTGATTTGAGGTATTATGCGTTTGAGTTAGGAACAAGTTTTTTGTGTTGTTAATTTAAGTCTATTTTTGTTACTTTTATTTTTGTAGTTTGATTTATTTGTTTATTGTTTTGGTGTTTTTTATTAGCTCTACTCTTGGGGACATGGGTATTTACATGATGGACTTTTACAGATAGTTTTTTTATTTTGGTAGTGATGTTTTTTTATTTTTCAATAGTTTAAATTGGGCTTTTTTGTGCTGTTAATTGGTTTTTTAAAACTTTTTTAGCCATTCCCACAGAGTATTGGTTATTATTTATGAGTTAGTGTAGAGGTAGAGTTTGGTCACTTCTCTTTTTAGTAATGTTTAGGGTTAACTGAATGGTTTTGAGTTTAATAAGTTGATTTGATTTACTCTTTTTTTTTTAAACTGAAAAAAACATGTTTATTTAATAAATAAACTATAAAGAACCTGTCTTTAGGTAGAGTTTAGCCCCTGCTTTCCTCCAGCACAGGGCCCAGCTGTGAGGGCAGGGCAGGGAACATTCCAGGGGTGCCAAGGACCAAATTCCAGTTCCCCTGAGCTGAGCAGGGCTGCGCAGCTCCCGGATAAAGCAGAAATAAAGAAGTTGTGCCGGGAGTCTGGCTGCTCCCTCGTGGCAGCAGCACATCCCTGCTGCACACAGCCACTCTGCCAGGGCAGAGCTCCCTCCCTGCCACCCCTGAGCATGGGAGCTCTTCCCATCCCTGGACTTTCCTGCGGAGATGAGGCGGCCCCAAAGCCCCGTCCTGCAGGAATTAATTGGCTGCTGCTGTAAAGCGCAGCAGCAACATTCTGAGAGACATTATCTGCTGTCCTGCTCGGATTAAGAATTCATGAGGGCAGAAATCATTCCATGGGCTTTGTTTTTTTTTAAGTTATACTTTTATACAAATTATCTGAGGAGAGAGGCTGATTAATGGCACAGAGAGGGTGAGCTCAGGAGACAATCCATCTCTTCTGTATCTCATCTCTCCCACCCTGCAGCCTCAGGACGGTGCAGAGAGCAAAGCAAACGCTCCAGCTCCTGCCTGGGGCTCCTTTCCTGATGCAATAAGCCCTGACTTCTGTGAGAAGCTGTCAGAGCTGAGGCCAGAGGACGGAAACTCACCCCCAGCAGCAGCAGCTCTGTCCTGCTCGGAGCTGGGACCGTGGCAGGAGGGTCCTGGGCCATGTCCTGAGCACCTGGCCCCTGCTCCAGGAAGCCGCTGGGTTTTCAGGAGCGAGGTGGCTGTGATTGCCTTGCCTGTGTCCTGCAGACAATTCCATAGCTGGGTTTCATGTCATGTGCTCCCACCTTTCATATTTCAGATCCTAACCCAGCTTTCCCAGCGTGGTGACAGTGGTTGGAGAGAGCTGGAGCAGGGGTGGGACAGAGGTGGCATGAGGGTGACAAAGGCGTTTTCCAGATTAATTAGAGCCCTCATTCCAGTACTTACACGTGTCTTGCCTGGATGTGGCACTCCATGCTCTGGGCTGGGGACAAGGTGGGCATCGGGCACAGCTGGGGCTCAATGACCTTGAAGGGCTTTTCCAACCTGAATAATTCTGTGGTTCCACAGAAGCTCCTGAGCTGGAAGGGACCCCCAGGATCACCCAGAGCAGCCCCTGGCCCTGCCCAGACCCCCAACAACCCCACCCTGGCACCCCTGGCAGCGCTGTCCGAGCTCTCCTGCAGCTCTGGCAGCCTCGGGGCCGGGACCATTCCCTGGGGAGCCTGGGCAGTGCCAGCACCTCTGGGGGAAGAACCTTTCTCTAAAATCCAACCCCAGCTGTTCTCTGGGGCCAGCAGAGAGAGGAAATGGCCCCTGAGAACATCTCCATTCGTCTGTGGTCATCTCCAGTGGCCCAGCCTGGAGCACTGAGTGGAGATGCCCATCCCAGCCTGGCCTGGTTTGCCTGGAGAGGATCAGCAAGACCAAGAGCCCCCTTTGTAGAATGAGCTACAGAGAATGAACTTCAGTAAATGAGCTTTTCAATGGAACAGAGCAAAGCTGCAGGGACTGCAATTAGACCAGGCCAAAAGTGTCAAGGGAAGGGGCAGGCTGAGCTTAAAACGTGCAGAACTTAAAAGGGAATCACAACATTCCAGAGCTGCAGCCTCTGCCCCACCAAGTACAAAGGCATTTTGCCACCATTCCAGGTACCTGGAGAAGCAGGACTGGGGATATCAGTATGCAGGAAGGAATCAAAGCAATGAATCTGCTAACAAATGAGAATTGCAAGAATAATTGATTCCGAAGGAGGAACACAGCAAACAAAGCCCAACAATTTTCTTTCTGCAGAACACCCTTGCTTCCAAAAACCAGCATTAGGAAACTTCCATAAAAAAGGGGAAGGGGACAGTGTGATGCTGTGACCTCAGTTAAGACCTTGACTTTGTATCTGTGGAGGAGCTGGCAAAAAGTCCATGAGGTTCTTCCGTGTGAGGGTGGGGAGGCCCTGGCACAGGGCTTGGAGCAGCCTGGGACTGTCCCTGCCCATGGCAGGGGTGACACTGGGTGGGATTGATTTAAGGTCCCTGTAAGCCAGACCTGTCAGGGATTCTGTGATTCTGAGGTTCCTCTCTGCCCCTTCCCAATGCTGGGCAGTGTTTGGCCACATCCCCTTTGTTGTGCCTTTGCAGTCCCCAGAGAGGCCCCCAGGTGAGCTCAGGCCAGGTGGCCCCGAGCTCCCCAGTGAGCACAGACTCACTCAGGGACCAGGAGGAGAAATTCCATCCCAATTCAATCCCAAACCCCAAACTATTCTGCCACCAAGGCTCAAGCTGAGCCCATGAGGAACTGATCACACTCAATACCAGAGCCCCCCTCCTCACCCAGAGCACAGAAACTTCATTTCTTCTTAATTAAGAAATTAATCTCTTTAATTGAAGTATAAAAATGAGAGAAATTCCACATCCTTCCCTCCAGACCCCACTGCCATTCCCAACTGTGCCCTTTGCTGCACTGAGCTTGACCAGTGCTGGAAACTCCAAATTCACACACTTCCAAAAAAAACCTAAATCAAAGAAACCTCCATTCTGTTCAGAATGACCTTTACTTTTCAAATTGCTCAATATCTGCATTTTATGTACAAAAATGCAATTCATTCAGCCATAATAAATATCCAGGATTGTCCTGAGAGACCCCATACATTTGGATCCAGCCAGATCCAGGCAATGAATTTCAGTTTAATATTGCAGGCCTGTTTGTTTTGCTATTAATTCCAGCAAGGACAATTGATCAATTGTTTTAATTTTAAATCAGAGAGCTAATATCTGCCTTTGGCTTCCCTTGTGGTTGTTCAGCTTCTGCCTTGGAGCTGCAGAGATCACTTTTGATGATTCTGTTTCGTAGGTAACTCAGGCACCTCGTGTGAGGAACACCAGCTGCCCTTTCCCCGTTAGGATGGAGATGATGCAGCATTTCAAACCAGCCTGAAGGATAATGTGGGTTAAAGTTGGTGAGCTTTTGGAAGTTGTGAGACCTTTCCACCAGCCCTGCAATCCTGCCCTGCTGCCAGTGTCTCGCAGGCCATGGCCAGCGCTCAGCCCCTTGGAGTAAGGATTTCCTGACCCACTGGCTCTGTTCTGTGGGATCAGCTCCTGCTTTCTCTCTCCCCCCATCATTTTATGACCTCCTTCAAAATTCTCGTGCTGCCTGCACTGGAGCTTGGCCCTTCCCCATCTGTTGGAGGTCTGGAGCTGCCTCCATCTCCTTCTCTTCCTTTTCCTGCTCTTTTTTCCCACCTCAGTCTCTCAGAAATCAGACCTCACATTCAGCCCCCTAAGTCAAGGAATCCCAGAAAGGTTTGGGTTGGAAGGGCCTTAAAACTCATCTCATCCCACCCCAGCCATGGCAGGGACACCTCCCACTGTCCCAGGCTGCTCCCAGCCCTGTCCAGCCTGGCCTTGGGCACTGCCAGGGATCCAGGGGCAGCCACAGCTGCTCTGGGAATTCTATCCCAGCCTCTCCCCACCCTCACAGGGAAGAATTTCTCCCCAGTATCCCATCTAACCCTAGCCCCTGGCAGTCTGAAGCCATTCCCTGTGTCCTGGCACTCCTTGGGATGTTTGGAGCTCCCTGGGGATATGGCAGCAAAATGCCTTGTGGAGTGAACAGCAATGGGAACCTCAGGGAAATGTTTGGATTCAGTAAAAGAAAAAGCAGCAGAATGTCCCTGCAGAGCCTTTGAATGAAGTCAGACAAGGAGGAATTAACAACCTAGGCCTGGCTTATTCCCTGTGCAATTCCCTGTGGGATTTAACCCCTCCTTGGATCCTCCTTCCAGCCTGGGTGTTGGCCTGAGGTGTGCACTGTGGTTCTTGCTGGGCTGTAGCACTCAGAGCTGGATTGGATTTCCCAGGATGTAGGTGCGGAGCAGGGCTCCAGCAGGAGCTGAGAGCTGGGCTGGGCTTCCAGCCTGGAATCAGCTCCTCACTTCCAGCTGGGAGAATTTTGGTTTGTGTTTAACAATGTGTTTCATTGCAAATTCCGTGTTTTTCTTTAAATGACAATTGAAAGATGTTTCATAATGAGCTAGCTCTGAATGAAAATACAAATAACTTCCCCTGAAGGACCTTGAGATGAAACATTTCATCTGGAGTGCAGGGAATGGCTTATTTGCTTTTCTTTGCCTTAAACAGATCAGCAAAACGAAGATGAGTTAATAAAATGGTTTTGATTCTGCTATTTTTTTTAATAAAAAATTCAGGCATTTGCAAAATGCTGCAAGCACCCCAGCTCCACTGCATTTAACAAAGCCAGTTCCTAGGGATTTTTCAATTCCAGATGCATTTCTTCCTTCCTGCTCCTCAACTCCATGAAACCAGTGCCTGTTCCATCTCTCAGAGCTCCTTCCTGGTGACTTGAAAGAGTCTCAGGGATGAAGTTTCCCTGTCTGCCATGGAAAGAGAAGTGGCTTTATGTGGCCGGACAAGTTCTGAGCTGCACCCGCCCATAAACCAGCGGAGAATTGTGGGCTGGGCCAGTCTGGACAGGGCTTGGAGCAGCCTGGGACAGTGGGAGGGGTCCCTGCCATGGCTGGGGAGCTGGGACTGGATAATCTTTACCATCCCCTCCAACCCAAACCATTCTGGGATTCTGTGATCTGCATTTGATTTAAAGGTTTCATCTGATGGACACTTGACACCATGCCCAGACTATTTATTCCATAAATACATGGATATTATTTGTTCCATATATATTATATATGGATATAATAAATATATATTCCATATATATTTATTTACCTGGGAGTCTCCTTCACTTGGATATATCTGCACCACCCTTGTCTGGGTGATCCCCAGGTCTGCTCCAGCTCCAAGTTCTCTTTATGGGCAGCCTTTTCCTGCCTGATGGAGCCACATCCCAATTCCCAGTTCTCAAGGAAGGAGTCTGTAGATTGAATTTACCTCACAGAAAACCTTCTGCTTTGATAAATTCAGTGATTTGGCTCCTATTTTTCACCACAATTGTGTCCTCCTGGCCATAGGGCGCTCTCATACCAGGCTCTTCTCTTCTCTTCTCTTCTCTTCTCTTCTCTTCTCTTCTCTTCTCTTCTCTTCTCTTCTCTTCTCTTCTCTTCTCTTCTCTTCTCTTCTCTTCTCTTCTCTTCTCTTCTCTTCTCTTCTCTTCTCTTCTCTTCTCCTCTCATTTCAAGAATCTTCCCTGTTGTGCTCAAATCACTCTTCTACCATCAATGAAATTCACAGGGGTTTTGGAGAATTGGTGCAATTTCTCATATGTAAGTTAAATTTATGAGAGGGAGAAACTATTATGGGATATAAACTATTGAGGAAATGGATTTGTCTACTCAAAGCTATCTGGTTTCACTATAAATTGCCTAAATGGACAGGAAGGAGCTGTTACACAGCACCTTTGGAATGATTTTTCCCTCTTCTGCTTTGGGACTTGTGTAAGCAAAATGCTGTTCCAAGGTGTAAGGAGGAGACATTAAATAAATAAAGCACCAATTGCCAAGATCTGGAGATTGAAAGTGTTTACACAAAATAACTCAAAAGCTCTCCAGGGGCTGACTTGCACCTCCTGGCAGAGCTGAGCTGAAGGGAGCTCTGATATTCCAGAACACTCAGGTAACATTTTTCAGGACAACTTGTGCTGATGGGCTTTAGACAAGAGTGCTCAAAGGCTGTCCTGAGAATGTGCCCCAGCATCTGCCACCAAAGGCCAGGCTGGATGGGGCTTGGAGCAGCCTGGCATAGGGGGAGGTGTCCCTTCCAAGGAGTTTGGGCTGGAATTAAATGTCTTTAAGGTTCCTTCCAACCCAAACCATTCTGTGACTCTGTGAGTCTCTGAAAGACCATCCCAGGAACTGCTGCACACAGCTGGACACATCTGGGGAGTTTGAAATCACAGACAGGGCAGCCTCACACTCAGAGACTGTGATGTGCAAAGGGGCCTTGCTGTATCTTCTATACTCAGGACGCAGAATTCAGTGTATGAATTTAAAAGTCTAGTTTCCCAAATTGTCAAAATGGTGGAGACTTTCTGGCAGACCTGGGACTTGCCTGAGGCACAGGGAGAGCTTGGGCTGGGCCAGTGGATTCCTGTGAAGAAAGGTTTCATGGTGATGAGCTGATAGCACTCCAGGAACAGTCTTGTATAAAATCTGACACTGCTGCACTGCTTGTGCACCATGGGATGGGCTGTTCTGCATTTCTCTCGCACTGCAGCATCCTCCTGAACCCCCACCAACTCCTGGAGGCAGGGAACGCTTCTCTTAGAGCACTGCAAGGCATGGAGGAGATTTAAACAGGGCTCCTGTGCCCAAAATACAGCACATGGATGAGCTGGGGTCTGCCTGTGGAGCCCAGCTGTGCAGTCTGGGTGACCTCCTGATGTCAGGGAGAGCAATCCATCCAGCAAGGTTAAAGGACTGGATTTAGATTAATTCCAGAGCTTGTCCAATAAGATAAAGCAGTGTAGTGAAGGTAAATATTTGCAGCTTTATTTGCTAGGAGATTAATGTAATTGGTTTGGATTCCTTCACATCCTCCAGCCTCTTCATAAACAGTGCACACTGTTAAATGCTGCAATAATGAAGGCATTTTGTCTTCATCATACTGGAGGGCAAGAGGCAGGGGAGAGCTATTCTTGCAAAATATTAGCCCAGTTTTGCACACCCCAGAGGATCTATTAATTTAGGTTAGAGTCTCTGCAAGGGCTGAGCTTGGTGAGCATGGGAAGCTTTCCATAACCCCACCTCCACCTCCTCTGGGGCTTTTCCCCCCTTTCTTCCTTTTTGGTTTTTGGTTGTTTTTTTTCTTCATTTTTTTTCCCATACAGCCAGTGCAGAACCCAGGCACGGAGTAACCCAGAGTGATCCAGTTTGTCTGGATTCCCTCCCCAGGGGCTGCCAAGTAGGGCTTGGACTGCTTGGAAAATTCCACAGTTCTGTAGTGTGGCATCACAGCTGTGAGATACCCTGATCTTCAGGAACTGGGAGATGAAAGGGAAGGGAGGGATTGATCCCAGCCCCAGTGACCAGAGCAATTTCCCTCTGCTCCTGTAATGGGACAGCAGGACATGGCTTTTCTGACAGAACTTGAGATTTAACAACTGGATGTGCTCTGCTTTGGTTGACAAGGTGGTGTTTGGTCACAGGCTGGACTCGATCTTGGAGATCTTTTCCAGCCTGAATTATTCTGGGATTCTCTTCTGTACACTCAGCATCACAGGGAACAGAGACCCCTCTGGAGACCACCCAGTCCCACCCAGCCCAGGGCAGGCTCATCTTACACTGACTGTCCAGGCCTGTGGCCACATGGGGTTAGGATATGACATGAGAAAAGTTTTTCTGTGTCTAAATGGAATTTAAATTGCATTTTAGTTTTGTATTCACGTTTTGGTGTCCTTTCACTGAGCACTGATGAGCAGAGCCTGGTTCCATCTCCTTCCCTCACCTCCATCCCTGCCAAGTCTCTACAACCACAGGGATTTTCTTGATCCCTTTTATCAGCCAGGGCAAGGCTCTCCTGTTTTCCTCTGACAGAGGTGGGAGTGGAAACAGATTTCAGTACTGTTATTCAGAATGTTTGACTTTCACCCACTCCCTGTGCTCCCAATCCCCCAGGAAACCCAGCTGGGCAATGGCCATGGAGCAGAAAGCAGCGCAAGTCTGGGGTTTGGCTCAGGGATGTCCAGCCCCAGAGGGCAGCTGGGCTCTTACCCCTGGCCAAGCTGCCCCTCTGCCCAGCCCTGGCTCCCAATCCAGCCACGGGAATCTGCACCAGTCTCTGCAAAATCAATTCAAATCCACATTTCCAGTGTGAGGCAGGCCAGGGACTGGATCCAGCCCGTGTTTCCCCAGCCCATCACGGCAGGGCCTAATTACCTGCTGCTTTTCCTTATGCCCATCCATCCAAGGGCTGTTTTGGTGCTCAGAGCCTGCTAATGACTTTGGGGACTCTTTTAAAGATCCACTTGTCTGTCTCTCTGCTCTGTGATTTCCTCTCCAGCCTGCAGGTGTTCATTAGTGGAGTGTCTCATGGAATGCATTCTGTGGCTGTTGTTCCCAAAATGACAGCAGCCACATCGGCCTGGCCAAAACAACAATCCAGGCCTGACGAGCTCTTTAAGCTCTTTAAGGTATTGATCAGGTTCTGGCTTAGCTATTGAAGAGCAAAAGTTGTTCATTGCAAATATCTGATCATACATCATCCAGCAGCTCTCGCTTGGGAAAGCAGAGTTATCCCTCTGATTTCCCTCTCCTGCCTGTGGAAGCCAAGTGCTGGGGATTTGGGACTTTGTGGGGCTGGAGGGGATGTGGGGACTTTGTGGGGCTGGACGGGGATGTGGGGAGCTCAGGCTGTAGGGGACACAGGGAGTTTCTAGGGCTGAAGAGGATAGAGGGACTTTGTAGGGCTGGAGGAAATATGGGAATTTTGTAGGGACGGATGGGATGTAGGGAGTTTGAGCTGGTAGGGACACAGGGATCTTGTGGAGCTGGAAGGGTTGTGGGGAGTTTGTGGGGTTACAGGGGATATGGGGAGTTTGTGGGGCTGGAGGGTTGTTTGGATGTGGGATACCAGTGTATGCCCCAGCTGGAGGAAGTTCTGGTGTCCCCAGGGTTCCCTCCACTGCCCCCACAATCTCATTTCTGGAATAACATTCAGCTTGCCCACGCTGTAATTGAGTGGATTTTGTCCTTCCAAATTCCAGTCTGGTTAGGAGGCTGGAGCACTCAGGATTTTATTGCTCCAGCAATGCCTGGATGAGATGATTTAGTGACCAACCCAAAACTTGGGACAGATAACCTCGTCTAAATGTCACTTTGTCCCCTGCCTGTGCCACTCAGTGTCCCTGCTGGCAGCAGGGGCAGGTGAGGGCTGTGGGGAGGGGACCTTGGTGTCTCTCAGCAGTGACTTTCAGCTCTAAAAGTCTCTACTCAACCCACAAATGGGTGTCAAGGCACAATCATCAGGCTACCATTTCTACAAGCTCCCTGTAGGTGACTCTCCCAACTGCAGTGTGGATCAAAAATACGCCAGAATGTGAACAGAAGGTAATTTTAGGTCTGTGATTTCTTTATAGAGATTATCATCAAATTTAGATCTGTTGCTGTCAGCACAAACCACCCACCCAGAGACCTGGTTTTCCTGAGGTATTGCAGACAGCATTTCCCTTTTTGGGAGCTCTCTGGATGCCCCACTTCCTACTGGGCCTGCTTTGCCTTGGTCAGGAAACTCCTGTGGACCCATCCAGTCCCATCCTGCCCCACAGCTCCTCCGTGACAGGAGAGACTCAGGAGCAAAAGCTCAAGAAAGCACAGAATTCTCTTTCCCATCTCCTCACTCCTCCTTCCCCTCTCACAAGGCATTGAGAGATTCCTACACCTGGACTCTTGTGCCATTACTTGCCTGTGTGATCTGCTTCTCAATTCTCTGCACTTCTTTCGCCTTTCTTTATTTTTTTTCCTTCCCATGGCAGTGAGTTTCACAGTTTAATCAGGCATTGCTTGAGAAAATGCTTCCTTGTGTGTTCTCCAAGCTCACTGCAGTGATCCCTGCCTTGGGTGGCCTCTCACGCCTGCCTCTGACAAAGTGTGGATAATCTGTGCTCACTCCCTGCTCTGTCATCCACCACTCCCAGGCCCCTGCTCCAGGGAGGGCCCATGCAGAGAGCTCCTCACAAGGCAGTGTCCCCATCAACCCCATAAATCAGCCTTGGAGCTGGAGAGCATCAGCTGCTGTCTGCTAATGCCAGGGAGCTCTGGGGAGCAGGCAGACACAGGAGCTGTGAGCTAATGTGGGGCTGGGACAGGGCTGGGGGGTTGGACAGCAGCCCAGCCTGGGGCCATGGATGTGACACGGAGCCCCAGGTGGCACTGCCAGGGAGCTCCCTCCCAGCACAGCCCTGTGAGACACCCCCAGCCTCCCCCACAGGGCAGCAGCCGCCCAGACCTCTGCTGATGGGGGAAAGGCGGGAAAAGGCAAGGGAAGAGTCTGAATTCACTTATCCTGATGCCTAAAGTGGCTCCCTGGGCAGAGTTAAAGGAATAAAGGAGGGATTTATCAAAAGCCCTTCACAGGATGCACCTTGGGCACAGCAAGAGCCCGGCCGTGGCTCCAGCCAAGATGGGCCCTGGCTCAGGAGTTTCACACTTTGCTGAGTTTGGGGCCATTTCCACATTGGGCTTCATTGTGCAATTCCAGCTCCAGCTGCTGCAGTGCCACCCTCCCAGGCTGCTCTCCTCAGGTCGCTGCTGTTTGCACTTTTTGGGCCTGGAGCTGCAGCGTGGCCTTGGCTCTGGGGCTGGGAAAGGATTGCTGGCTGTGACTGAGCTGTGAGGAGAACTCGCTGACACTGGCTGTGGAGCTCAGAGCTCTGTACCAGGGCACTGCACAGCCTGCCAAATAGGAAAGAGAAACCTCAGGGCATGAGCACTGCCAGGGAGCTCCCTCTGAGCACAGCCCTGTGAGACATCCCCGGCCTCACCCACAGGGCAGCAAACCCAAAACCCTGGTGATGGACAGAGGGAACTGCAAGGGAGGAGTCTGAATTCTCTTTTCCAGTTCCTGAAGGGAACTTCAGCCACATCTTGGGAAATGGCTCCTCTTCAAAGCAGGATCAGGGCAGGAGTGTCTGGGGGAGCCTCGGTCACCTGGGGGTCAGTGGTGGCACAAGGGACCCCAGGGACAGGGTGGAACAGCCCTGGCTGCAGGCTCCAGCCCAGTGGGGATGGCCAAGCCTCGCGCCCTGCTGCCTGTGGGGCCTGGGGCAGGTCACAGCTGCAGCTCCTGCAGCCCTTTCAGAGGGGGAAGGATGAGGAAATAAATTTGGGAGCTTGTACCAGACAGCACCATCAGACTTGAGCTGATGGCAGCAGCCAAGCCATGATGAGGCCCCAGGGCAGGGCACGAGGCACCCCAGATCCTCATTCCCCCCAAGTCCCTTCTGGCACCCCTGCCATGTGTGGATGTGGACACCAGACCCCTCTCATGCTGATCTCTGGCCATGGGTTTGTCAGCAGCCTCTCCCTCCCCTGTTTTCCAAGCCCAGGGATTGCTTTCCCCATGCTTTCCTTCTCTGTTTTTCTCTTCCCAAGTCAAAGCAGTTTTTAAATCCATCCCCTCGGGGCTGCTACTGGAAATCAGGAAGGTCCCCAAATTCTTTCTTCCTGAAAGTCTTGCTCTGTCACTCCCAGGGACTCTCTGCTCCCAGCACAGCCCTGAGCTTGCTTTCCCTTCTATTCACACTCCTCCCTTCCCTGGAGCAGGAATGCCTGGGATTTAGCAGGAGATTGAGGAAATTTAATACAAGCAGCTTACAAAACATTAAATTCACTCTCAGAGTTATTGTGGCTGAAGTCTCCTGAATCACAAAGTGGTAACACTTTCCTTTCTAAAGGAAAGCCGCCACATGATATTCTTAGTAATGGCTTTATCATTCTTTAATTGCTGCTTTTGGTTCTAAACAAAACAAAAAGAAACAAGAAAAAAAAACCAACATGCAAAGAAGCCAAGAAAAGTATATATTTACATCAGATCAATTGAGATACATGAATGAAAGGAAATGAACCAATTTACCAGGCAGGAAAGGTTAAGGATGATTACATGGATTAAAATCTGTGCAATCTCTTTGCAGCACTACTCATTCTAGACTGGTTACAGGAACAGAAAATAGTCCTGTATTTTAGATCACTAAAAAAAAAAGGATTTTTAATGCACTAGGTGGAGAAAACAGGGAAGCTGGTGGGAGCTGGCCAAGCTCTCCAGTGGCAGACAGAAAGCTTTGGTCACTGGGATCTTTGATCTTGGCACCTCACAGCTCCTTCCTCCCTCTCATTTCTGTCTCCTCACCAAAGCTCTCCCAGATTTCTCTCCTCAGTTTTGTCTTGCACCCAAGTCTTCAGTGCTCTCCCAGGCTGCTCTTTGTGGTGGTTCAAGAGGTTTTCCATATTTCTCCTGGCCTGCAAATCCCCACTTAAGAAGACCTGGTGCCAACCTGGACTTGATGCTCTTGGAGGTCTTTTCCAGCCTTAATGACTTTCACACCCCCTGCTTGTTTCTGAGATATTTCCTCGTTTTAGGAGTGCCTCAGGCGTTCTTCTGTACTACTTCACCTCAAAACAGGACAAATGGAAATGATGCATGGAAATTCAGGCTTCCCTTTCAGTGAAGAGCAGTTCACACATTTCAGCGAGGAGATTTCAGAAGTGCAAATGTTCCTGTAGTACACTGAAAAATATGAATGAAAAGGAACACACTGGAGCTTCAAAATAGCCTGGGGTGAGAATTTTTTCTGATGAGGAGGAGACATAGTGAAAAAAAACCCAAGATAATTTTATGCACAACCCAAGATGGAGCAGGGAGCCTTTTTCATGTCAAAAATGGATCATCCTATTTTTGAAACAATGCCTACTTTTGGTCTCCATGAGGCTGTCCCTGTGAGGGAGCAGTGGAGCTGAGCTGTTCCCTTTTCCATTCCCTCACAAGTTTGTTGTGTGTGCAGGTGCCAGGGTGCTCGATAGGGTCAGGGACGGAGAACTCAAGGGAAAACCACCAAGAGGAAATTCTCCAGGCAGCAGCAGTGGGAGTCAGGCAGGGACCACAGCCTGGGAGGCTCTGAGAAGGCCAGGCTGAACTTTCAGCCAGTCCCAGGACAGCACAAGCTCCACTTTTAATTCCTGGAAACTCCCTTTTTATTGGTGTTTGAGTCTCAGCTGTGCAGTCTGGCCCCTGTGGCTCTCCCAGACTCCCTCCTGGTGCTGTTTCTCCTGTCCTTTTCTCCAGCTGCTCACAGGGAGGGAAAAATTTCTGTGCTTTGAAGGACCATTCCTGCCAACCCCGTGTGCAGCAGAAGGGAATCAATGGGCAGATTTCTGTGCATCTCATAGCAGAGCACACAGAGGGCTCCCAGCAGCTCCTGCAGGGTGGAAAGTGCCAAGAAAACAACGTTAACAATTTGGGATTTTGTCAGAGAGACAGGACCACTTCAAGACATCTCAAAGCATGATTTATTATTCTTCTCCTACAGTCTCACAGAGTGAGAGCATCTTCACCTCATTCACCAGCTGCCCTTGGTCAGTGGTCACAAGACCACAGGTCACAAGGGCTTTTAAAGGTTATTTAGCCAATAAACCAATGCCACAAAAGAAAGTTTCTACTTGCACACCAATAGTTCATTCTTTTGTTTTGTACAGCTCTGCTGCAGTGGGGACTTTCTTAACCAATCACACAGTGACACACAAAACTACTTGTTCTACCCTGAACTTCTTATTACCTTGATAACTGCTTCTGCATCTTAACTTTAAAACCTTAAAACTTCCTACAATTTAACCTGATGTCTTTCTATTTAAACTCACATTCTTACTTATGGTTCTAAGTCTGGAAGCTTTCTCCAAGGCCTCAAGTCAGACCCTGTGTCCATGGCTATATCTGAGTTTGTATTTACTTGAGAGCTTTCTGTGCCTGGGATTCCCACAATAACAGACAGAGAAATGTACCAAATCAGAAATAAGGTTAAGAATGAGGGGTGCTAATTCTGTGTTTGCCTCCAAAGGCAACACCCTCCTCTGAAAGCTGAGCTCAGGACCCTTCCACAGTGCTCAGATCAGATCCACACAGCTGGGAATTGCCACATGGAGCTCCAGGGAGGAGAAGCTCTGGGAATCTCTCAGAGCTGAGCTCCCACTGGGGATAGACCTGCCTAACTTAAAGAAAAGCAACCAAACAGCAAAGGCAGTGTCACATGGATTGGGAAAGGGATCTTGGGGTATAAATTCTGGAAGAAGGGTGAACAGGGAATGTTCCCAACAAAGCCACAAGGTTCTGCTCTGCTCCTCCACTCCTGGAACCCAGAAAACTCCAGTACGTGGAGTTACCATGGAGGTGCCTGGTAGGAAAGTACAAAAGTCATGTCTTGTGAAGCCTGAGGAGAAAAGGAGCCCAAACAGTTTGTGGGGAGGCTGGAGAAGCTTTGTGTGAGCCTGGGCTGGTCCTGGCTGTGGGTAAAGCCTGGCTGTGGTCCTGAGGCAGGCTGGAAACCAGCACAGTGCTCTGCCTTGCTAAGGAAACCCAGAAATCACTCCCTTGGTAATCACAGAGGCTTTAGATTCATCCTCCCTGCTCAGCCTCCCCAGCTGCACCTCTGTCAGGGGTGCAGGAAAAATTCCCATCCACTTCTGCTGCCAGGGCTGTTCACGGCAGCAGCAGTCGCCGCCTGTACGAGCTCAGGACTTAGGGTGTTAAATCTTCAGGATTTAATTACCAACATAACCAACCCTGCAGGAGTTCTCTCTCCATCCTGCAGGTCTGAGGGTGATTCCTGTGCAGTTTCCCACTGCTGGGGACTCACAATGCCCAGAAATTCCTGTGTCAGAAGCACAAAACCCCAGAAAATCTGTGTGCAGCCCCTTCCCTCGTGTTCATCGTGGGAATGCCAGGTCACCACCTCTGTTTGCATCCCCAGCACCTGGTCAGGTTGGATGCCTCTTGTTAGAGGACATGAAATAGAAGCATGGACTCACAATCACAGTAGTGAGGTTTGATCCCAATGAGGTAGAAGCCTTTATTTTTGGGTTTTGCAACGTGTTGTATAAGGTATTCTGACACAGGCTAATATGACTGGCCAAAGGAACCACCTCTCTGTCCCACTGGTGGAACAAGAGAAAAACCCATTCAGAACATGTGTGTGACATTGTTCTGAGAACCAAAATCTATTTGCAAAAACCAGTCCTTGAAAGAGAATTTTCCCAAAAGATTTTCCTTTGGGAACAGATCAGGCTGAAAACTCTCTCAGGCTCAGAAAATCACGTCCACAGCCCTCTCCTCCCATCCCACCTTGGTTTCCTTGGCAGGCACAGAGCTCTCCTTGTCTCTCTTCCCACCTCATTTTATTTTTCCCGTGGAGGAAAGACTTCTGTGCTTTCATGTCTTTGTATGTTCTTAGCTTTGCTCCACTTCTCCAGACCTTTACCTACTTGGCTCCGGCTCCAAGCACCAAGAGTAAAACATATATTTATGGAATAAGTAATTTTAAAATTTGTTCTTGCTAATTATTACCTTCGTTACGTCTCAGTCCCGAGGGAGTGCTTGACGTTTTGAGAGCTTTCTAATCAAATTGTTCTAAAGCTCATTTTGAGGTTCATTAAAACATGGGAGGATCTTTCATCTTTATATAACTTTTGAAACTGCTAATGGCCTTAAATAAAATAGAAGCCTTGTGAAAAATGCACCAAATATACCAGGGAGGCTTTCGAAAAAAAGGAGTGAGAGGGTGATAATTTAAAAGCGTTTGTGAAGAAACCTTTCCAGATGAGTTAAAGAAAGCGAAGTTGGAAAAGTTTTGTGGGTTCAGCACCGAGTAAAATCAGCTCCTGGGCTAAGGTAAATTGTGAACCTGCTGGGAATTCTAACAGAGGGATGGCATAAAACCCTAAGGGCCAGGACCACAAAATCATGGCTGAGCCCCATTGCTGCATGCAGCTGGAGGAGGAGCAGTATTCCATGGGTAAGCCAGTGAAGGAAAACGTGCCAGGAAGGAGCAAGGTCAGTCACATCTCCAGTTTCTTTGTTCCTAAAATGCTGCCTTACCTGCTGGGGGCTGGATGCTGAGAGCCAACTTTGCTTCTTTGCAAGTACACCCTGCACATCTCCAGCTTTTTAATAGCCTGTAGCCATAAGGGAATCAGGGCCATATTTTTTCCCCTTAATTTACAAGATTGTTTGCACACTGGGATGCCAGATGGCCTGAACTTTAAGTTAGGAGATAATGTAGTCAAATACCAGCCTCCCATCCTGAGAGGAGCAAAGAAAATCCCTCTGAAGAGGCAGCTTCTTGCTGAGTGCTCACAAACATCTCCCCCGAGGGCTCCAAGCCTCTGCAGGGGCAGCAGCAGCTTCAGACACCCCTCCATGGCTTCAGGCTGTCTGGGAGAGGAGCAGCTGCTCTGGGACACAAAGGCACAGAATCTCAGAGCCACAGAACATCCTGACCTGGGAGGGCCCCACAGGATCATGGATTCAATCTGCAGGGCTGCCCAGACCCCCAACAACCCCACCCTGGCACCCCTGGCAGCGCTGTCTGAGCTCTCCTGCAGCTCTGGCAGCCTCGGGGCCGGGACCATTCCCTGGGGAGCCTGGGCAGTGCCAGCACCTCTGGGGGAAGAACCTTGCCCTAAATCCAATCTAAACCCCCCTGGCCCAGCTCCAGCCATTCCCTGGGTCCTGTCCCTGCTCACTGTTACTNAAAAACCAGTCCTTGAAAGAGAAGTTTCCCAAAAGACTTTCCCTTGGGAACAGATCAGCCCCTGCCAGGCTGAAACCTCTCTCAGGCTCAGAAAATCCTGTCCACACTCACTACAGAGATCACAGCTGGACACAGCACCCCAGAGGTGCCTCCAGGGCTGGGCAGAGGGGCAGGATCACCCCAGACCTGCTGGGATTGCTGTTCCTGATGCCCCATTTGATGGAGCTGCTTCAGTGACTCCACTGCCAGGGAGGGTCATTGCTATCTCCAGACTCATCCTGTGTTTATTTCCCTTTCTTTTTTCATTGCTGCAGTTATGATTTGGTTTTCAGCAGCATTCAGTTCTCTTTATGGGGAAACGACTGGCACTAATTGATAAAATGCTTTCATTTACTCGGTGACAGAATTATTAGAGACTGATAATTGATGGAATGGTATCACACAGCTTTTTTCCGATGATCACATTAATTATAGATCCCTCCTGCTTTCTTGTCTGCAGCACTGTTGCTTCCATTCATGTTCACTGAACTCGATCATGCATTTCATTAGAAAACAATAAAGTGTGATTACACAGAGCCAGAACCCAGCCAGGAACAGTGGCCTGAGCGTCACCATTTAACACGAGGAAGGCAATCATTTTTTGGATTGTATTTTGGAGGGGTATTTGCTTCATTTGTTCCGTGAGAAGCTGGTGCAGAGGTGCTGAGCCCGGGGAGCCATCCTGTGAGTGCTGGGGGATGTGGATCTGCATGTGAATGAGGCGATCAGGGCCCCAGGGCAGCAGCAGGCGTTCCGAAGCCTTCCCGCTCCTTTTCTTGCAGATGAAGCCAAAGTTCGGCCTTGGGAAGACACCCTGTGGAACACAGGGATTCCTGTCAGAGGACGTGACCCTGGAGTGTGAGAGCACTGTGGTCTCTTGTTAGAGCTCATTATCTTCTGGGAACCTGGATTCAGCATCTGAAATTACCTGAAGTTCTGTTTATTTTCAGGATTCTGAAAACAGACTTTCATAAATGTCAGGAAATTTTCAGGATTCTGAACTGACACTGCAGAACGAGAAATTTCTGCTGTTAGTCACTGAATCATGGAATGGTTTGGGTTGGGAGGGACCTCAAAGCTCATCCTGTTCCACCCCAGCCATGGCAGGGACCCCTCCCACTGTCCCAGGCTGCTCCAAGCCCTGTCAAGCCTGGCCTTGGGCACTGCCAGGGATCCAGGGGCAGCCACAGCTGCTCTGGGAAATCCATTCCACTCCTTAAAGCAGCTTGAGAAGGTTTTGAGAGATCCTCACAGAGAGGTGAGCAGTTTGTCACATGACAACACTGCACAGAGAATCCATAAATCAAAAGGTTTTCCTTGTGGGAAATCTTCCTGCATGCCTGTGAGACAGCCAGCCTGGGATAAAGGCAGGAAGAGCAGGGCATGGTGTCAGGTTCTATGTGTGGGTTGGTGATGGGGAGCCAGGGAAAGAAAAGAGAAGGCTGAGGAAGGTGCAGGGTGAGGTGCACCCCAAGCTGAACAGAGCAGTGGGGAATTGGAGCAGGAGTGGGGAAATGCCGTGCAGAGGAAGCTGAGCTGCCTGGCCACGAGTAGGGCTCACATTTGTTCTTAAACCTATTATTTTCTGCAGAAAAGAAGGCTCAGGGAGAACTTCTGGCTCTGCACAGCTCCTGACAGGAGGGGACAGCCGGGGGGATCGGGCTCTGCTCCCAGGGAACAGGGACAGGAGGAGAGGGAACGGCCTCAGGCTGGGCCAGGGCAGGCTCAGAGTGGGCAGCAGCAGGAATTTCCCCATGGAAAGGGAGCTCAGGCCTTGGGAATGGCCAGGGAGGTTTGGAGTGCCCAGCCCTGGAAGTGTCTAAGGAATTCCTGGAGGTGGCACTGAGTGCTCTGGGCTGGGGATCAGTCACAGCTTGGACTGGATGATCCTGGAGTCTTTTCCAGCTTCAAGGATTCTATGATTCCGTTTTCTGATTCTCTGGAGAGCCCCTTGACCTTGCTCAGCCAAATCCTGGCTCCAGCCCCACGCTGTGTTTAACTCATACCAGGTTTGGGGCTGATTTGCAGTTTCCCCTCCCTCTGGCTCTGCCCTCCTTGGTCTGGGAGATCTTGAAGGCAAGAGTGACTCTGAGCACACAGCACAAGGGATTATTCAGGGCACAGAACTGCAGGAATTAAACACAATCCAACTTGGCTTCACTCAGCAGGATTTTGCTGCTGTTCTGCCTTGGGAGACAAACATATGGCCCTGTGTGTGCTGGGAACGAGGGCTCCCCTGACACTTACCACTGACATACAAGACAGGACAAGCTCTAATTTGCTCTCCCCTGGCAGCAGGAAGCATCTGTGGTGCTGGGAGCACTGGGACAGGGCAGGAAAACTACGAGGTAAAGGACATCCTAGTGAGGGGAAGAGAAAAACTGTAAATTGGCATTGAAAATAAACCTGAGACTCAATCTGAAGGAAGAGAGGCTCTAGCATTGGGTAAAACTCTAGAGGTTTCACTGAAAGTGCAGAAAATGAGCTGAAAGCTGGAAGAAACTTCCCTCTGAGGGATGAGGTGGGTATTTGCTTCCCAGCTTCTGGAGGCAGGCATTGGTTAAGATCCCAAAACCCCAGTTTGACAAAAATGGCACAAAAATGCCCTTCATGGGCCAGTAGAGAGAGGGGCCAGCTGGGGGTGGTGACAGAGGGGACAGAGTCTGTGCAGGAAGGGCAGTGCATGGAAAATCCCATGTTTTCCCCTGGGCTTTCCCTACTGAAGCACTGGAGGAGTATCAGGGGGGGACCTTTGCCCAGGGAGCACACAGGGCTGGAAGAGAGTGAGCCAAAGGGACCTGAGCTCCTCCCAAAGAGCTGCACAGCCCCCAGGAGCCCCTGCAGCTGCAGCTCTGTGCCCAGGACACACAGAGCCCTCCTGGGTGCAGGGAAGCTCTGGGTGTGCAGCGGGACACAAAGCCAGGCTCCAGGAGAGGGGAGCCATTCCCAGAGCCAGGGAATGACAGAGCAGAGATTTCTGCCCAGAAAACACCACAGGTCTGTGCTGAGAACGCTTTGGCATCAATCCCCTCCCAGGCTGGCACATGCCAGGCACACCAAGCCCAGGCCCATGGATTACATCATGTCCCACACAGAAAATCCTGGAGCTGCAGGGTCCCAGCGAGTGCCAGGGGGGCAGATTCCCATTTATCCACTGCCTTTGTGCCACAAGGGGCTGGAGATGCACCAGGGCACTGAGGCAGGAGAGGCAGGGACAGCCCCCTCAAGGCTGTGCATGAGCAAAGGGACCTTCCTGGGGGAGCTGCTGTGCCCAGCACTAAAGGACTGAGAGCAAAACCTGGGGGTTATTTAATGTGCCACAGGTACAAGCCAGGGCCACTGCACAGGGCCTGTTCCAGCCTTTGTGGGGCTGGCAGGAGGCTGAACCCACAGACACCCTCAGGGGTAGGAAAGGGCATTTCCCACCCCATGTTCTGGCTCTGGTTCACGTTTCACATTTCAGCTGCATCGCTTTGGGCTGCAAAAACCTTGGAGCACAACCTGTGGTTGGGAGATTCCCATGTGCTCACAGTGGAATGGCCTCACCTGATGGCAGGGAGAATTGGATGGGCTGGACATTGGATATTGGGCAGGAATTCCTGCCTAGGAGGGTGGGCAGGCCCTGGCACAGGTGCCCAGAGCAGCTGTGGCTGCCCCTGGATCCCTGGCAGTGCCCAAGGCCAGGCTGGACAGGGCTGGGAGCAGCCTGGGACAGTGGGAGGGGTCCCTGCCATGGCTGGGGTGGGATGGGATTGGATTTAAGGTCCCTCCCAACCCAAATCATTCCATGGTCTGTGACAACCCTGGGTGGGCACAGGCTCAGGTCCCAATGAGTGGCACAGGAGAAGCTGAATCCCTCCTGTCCCTCCATGCCTTGGAAATTCAATGGCAAACTCCACTCAGGACTTTGTATTGTGGTTTAAGCAGCCCAGTCTGTGGGGCTGGGGCAGGGAGAAAGCCAGAGCAGGAGAAATGAAGGAGCAACAGAAATTATTGCATCTTTCTGTTATTGCTTAGCCCAGCATAAGAACATCAAAAAGCTGCTCTCCAAAACCCATGAAATCTTAAAATATTTGGGGTTTGCTGTGTAAATCTGCCGGATTTGTGCATATTGCCTTCTCTCTCCAGCTATCAGAACTGAAAACTTTTATTTGTTAATAAAGCTGAGTGGCTGGGGGAGCCTGGAAAATGGAGTATTGGAAAGCAGCAGGAAGCAATGCTGCATTTCACTGGGAAGAATCAATGGGCTCAACACCATCTCTGTTATTTGTTGAACTCCTGAGCTGTTTGCAATGGGCAGCGTCCCACTCCCTGTGCCTGACAGCCCCAAACTGCTATTACTTAAAGGCAGAGAAAACATTGGAGCTGGGGAGTCTCAGAACTGGCCTTTTATTGAAACTTAGATTTCACTGCTCACGAGAGACGTGAAAAATCAATTTCACCAGACGTATTTTTTTTTAAAGCAACATCTAATTGCTTGCAAATAGGGGCTTGGAGGAGAAGGGCCTCCTTCAATTACAAAGCAGCAGCATGGCAGGGGAAGAACACGATGTCTATTACTTTTTTTTTTGATAAATCAATAAAAAAATAAACAAACAGCGGCAGATTGGTCCCGTGGGGATGCCAAGTCCACTCCCAGGATGAATTTTATAGGCCTTATAAAAACAGAGTTTATATTATGGCATCTTAATTAGAGAAGAGCTTCCAGTGCTGCTGAGGATTTAGATAAATTCCTGTCCGTGGGCCAGCCAGGATGGGGTTGCTGTTCTTGCTGGGGCTGCCTGGGACAGCCACAAACCCCCTCTCTGAGCTCATTTCTTGCAATTTTGGCTGCTTTCAGAGAAGATGGGACTGGAAACTGAAGCTGGGAGGGAAGTTCAGAGGAGAAATACTGATACTTTGATGTCTTGGTTTGCCTTTCTAAAAGCAGAAGGGAAAAAAAAGATTCCTGGGATCCATCCATGAGGGCTTTTCCCTGGAAATGAGCCTTGCAGAGCTGCCCTCCTGTCCGTGCCCCTCCTGCAGTGCAGGTGGATTTCCAGGCAGGTTGTGTAACAGCCGAGGTGCAGATTTAAATGTGCAAATACCTAGACAGGCAGAGTGGAAATCTCACAATATTTGATTAACCTGAATTATTTGCTTTCATAAACAAGTAGGTTTTGAAGATCTCTCCAGGACTGCAAATGATTTTGGCAATTATCTCGGTGAGATAATTAGGGATTTCAAAGGAGGATGCTGTGACAGGGAGAAGGGAGGGTGCAAGGTGACCTGCTGCAGTAATCCACCATGAAGGTTGGGGAGGAAGGCATCGAGAAGAGCTGGGTTTATTGATGCCATTTCTATGAACAGCATTAGTGCTGACAGCAGAGGAAAACTGCCCTGGACAAGAGACATTTCCCCTCAGACCCCAAAACCAGCAGTTGTGTTCCTCTCCTGGGCTGGACTGGGCCAGAGGCTGGGATAGTGAAAGGTGTTCCTGCCCATTGGGGTGCAAAAAATGAGATTTAAGGTCCCTTCCAATGGAAACCATTCGGGGATTTGATGACTTTTTTTTTCTTTTTTTTTGACTCAGAATACATAATTTTAACTAAGAAAGCAAAAATCCTCTTGACTTTTCAAAACACTGCATTAGGGAAAAAAGCCCAAAAAACCAAAAAAACCCAACTTACCCTGCTGGAGATGCCAAAATGGGGCTTCTTGACAATTTGGAGATAATTTTTTTTTTAATTGTTCATACTGCTTATTTTCCAATGACTAGAACATTTTTTTTTCTTTTTTTCATTCTAAAATAGCTTTTTTTTACCAATAATTGAATTTCTGTTCCCCTACAATAGTCAAAACCATATGATAAAACTCATGACTCATTCTTGCTTTGGGTGTGGGTCCCCCAAACCACCCTTGGTTGGAGTGAGGGGGATGGAATGCTGTGCACAGAGTCTCTGATGAAATTTCCAGATTGCAAATCTGGAATGTAAATGATAGATGGTGACAGGCAAAGGTGTCACAGAGGCAGATGCTCAGACATTTATCCAAGCAGCTTTATGTGGAGGAGAAATTGAATTTTCAACCAGCAAAAAAATTCAGAAACTGAAAACAAAAAATGTTACTTAAAATTCTTCGGGCTTCCATTTTTATTTTTTTTTTCCCCCCTCTGATTTTTCCAGAGGAAAACTCAGTTTCTGCAAGGAAAAATCATTCTCTTCCAACCTGCCTTCCCTTTGGCTCTGCCCTGGCTGTCCTGGGCACTCAGAGCTCACTGCTTGGGTGATGGCTCAGAGCACAGCCCAGCACTGCTGCAGCCCTCACCCAGCCGGGTGCATTTCGGATTGGGACAGGAGTGGAGAACAACCCCATAAAGAAATCCCATCAATAATTCCCCTCCTGCAGCTGCAGGGCTCCCCTGGATCCTTTCCACTTCCAGTGTCCCCTTCTCACCCAGGGACCCCAGCCACCTGAAGAACTGCAGCTCTGCTTTGCTGACTGAAGCAGGAAATGGGATTTTTGGGTCAATCCAGAAGGAAAAGATGAAATGCTTCACTTTTATTTTTGATTTTTTCCTTCCCCCACAACCCAAGAACTGAAAAAGAAATGCCCAGACAAGCATGGTGATGGGTGAATGAAACATTTTGTTTTGAAGTTTAGTTCAAGCTCTTTTCTGTGTCCTCTGGTGTCAGGACAGGCAGAGAATGAGGGGGGATAGGAAAAGAACTGCTCAGGAATGGGGGAGTGAGAGGGGACAATCATAATGTAATTGTTATAAGATTTTATATACATATATAGTAATATAAAACCTGGAATAAATAGAATAAACTTAATATAATGTAATATTTTATATAGCTATATAGTAATATAATAAATACGATATGATAAACATTATAGATCATATAATATTTGATTATTAATATAATATAATGTAATTATGTAATTAATATAATATAATATAGTAATATAATTAATAATATAATGTATAACATATATATAAATAGTGTTCTATAATAATAGAATAGAATATATAAT
>VWYI01017629.1:170763-214615 GCA_013399455.1 Anthoscopus minutus | reverse complement strand
TATAATATAATATAATATAATATAATATAATATAATATAATATAATATAATATAATATAATATAATATAATATAATATAATATAATATAATATAATATATATAATATAATATAATGTAATGTAATGTAATGTAAAGTAATGTAATGTAATGTAATGTAATATAATATAATATAATATAATATGATATAACATAATATAATACAATATAATTTCCTGTTGAAAAGCTGAAAATTAGACACTTTTTTTCAGAGCCATTTTCCTGGGCAAAAAGCAAATATTGCCTTTTTTTTTTTTTTTAACAGAACATTGAAGTTGGAAAACAGGAAAGATTTTTAAGGGGAAAATATGTCATGGCTGTTCACCATCCTGCATTACTTCTTGTCTGCACCCCATTTTCAGAGGGCCAGAGGAGAGAGTCCCCGTGTGATGTGCAGGATGCTGGGGTCAGAGGCTGGGGTTGCATTGTCCCCATGCCAGTCAGGACCTGATGATTTGGGCCATTTAACAATGAGCATTTAACCCCATCCCCTGGGCACTCCCTGCTCTGCCCAGCTCCTTCTGTGTTCCAGGGATCAGAGGGAGGGCAGGAGAATCCTGAAAATTCAGAATTTTGGGTCCCAGGCTTCCAGACAGATCAGCTGGGAGGGAGGTCCTGCTTCTCCATCTCTCTGGCCCTCCAAATAGTCCCTCAAGGGTTTTCCAAGGGATGGAAGCTCACTCCTTATTTCTGAGGGAATGTTTGGGAAGGGTGTGCTTGTGTCTCCCTGAAACAGTTCAAACTCCGACTTCAGACAGGATGTGGACTTAGAATTAAAGGCGATAAAGGGAAATAATCATAAAACTTGTACAACTAATTAAAAAAAAAAAGAGAAAATACTCAGAAGGGCCCTTTTTTGTTCTCTGCTACAATAGGAGGCTGTAGCCAGGGGGGATTTGGGGTTTTCTCCCAGATAACAAGTAGGAAATGGCCTCAGGTTACACCAGGAAAGGTTCAGGTTGGATATGAAGAAAACTTTCTTTCAGAAAAGAGTGGGTGAATATTGGAACAAGAGCCTGGGGTGAAGTCAGCATCCTTGGAAGAGCTGAAATCCCAGGCAGACGTGGCTGATGATATCGTGCATGCTATGTTCAGTGGGCACGGGGTTATCGATCCAAGGCTGGATTCGATGCTCTCAGAGGTCTTTTCCAACCCTGCTGACCGTGTGATGCTGTGAGGAGGAGACTTTGCCAAGCAGAGCTCTCTGCTCCCCGCCTTACCCTGCTCAGCCTCCCGCAGAGCTGGTGCTGCACAAATCCCTCCTGCCCGGCTGCCTCGGTCCCACAGCCCGGGCTTTGTGCTGCCCAGGAGCCCGCAGGGATCAACCCCCGGGCTGTGCTCGAATGGCACAAATATTGACAGGCCCTGGGGTGAACACGCAGCTTTATTGAGCAGTTAGGCAGGTTTACAGAGCCAGAAGGAATAGCAAATCATGTTTCATGAGCTGGGCTGTCAATACAGCCTGTTATCACTTCCTGCTGGAAACGGCAGCGTTTCACACAGCCAGAGCCCGTTCCCACTCCTGGGATAGCACATTCCCAGGTGGAGCTGTGCTGGCCCCATCTGAGCCCATTCTCCCTCACTGACTCATCTCAAGGCTCACAGATGGTGCTTTTCTGTCAGCAGAGACAAGAGAAAAGCTTCCCAGGAAATGATTCCGTGAACAATTCCCATGCAAACCACCTCACGTGGGGTAACGGGGAGCAGAAAGGCTCAGGACTGAGAAAGGAAACCTCATTCACCTCCCAACTCCTGCAAGTGCCCACTTGGGATCAAACTGGCAATTAGAATGTCTTCCAGTGTCCAGCAGTTCATATTCCATGGGATACCTGTGCTTCCCATGCTTGTTGTGTGTCCACTATTTGGTTTTTTTAGTTTATAAACTACCTTGGGGAGCTTATGTAAGCTCCACCTGACGCATGGGAGGCGTTTCTGGGTCAGGCTCTGTTATCTCACAGAGCTCAAGCCAACTCCCAATAATTGAAGCAGCTCCAAGAGAACATTTTCCTGCGGCACTTTATTTGATAATTATCCACCACGGGGCTCCTCAGCTGCTCCTGGCCCCGGTTTGGACAGGAAGCCAAGCTGGAGGGAGTCCTGTTGGAATCAGGTCTGGTGATTTCAGATAATGGAGGTTTTACATGATTGCCTTTCCTGAAGAAAAAGATGTTCCTGTCATTCCTGATGGTCCATGACCCTTTCTAGGCAGTCCTGACTCAGGTTTTTAATCCTTTCAGAGGAGAACTTGCTTAGACCATGTCCCAACACCTCATTTCTTGCACACCAAAATATGCAACTTCTGAGAGGTTCTTGTTTCACTGGGGATCTTTCCTTTCTGACGAGGTGGAAGTGAACTCAAGGGTGAGGACCTTTGATTTTGCAGTTTCCCCCCCGTCACCCAACACTGGAGCTACCTGACCATGAATAACCCCAGGAAATCCATAGTGGTGGAAACTCAGGGGTTTCACTTCCACCACAGACTCTGATGGTGGAGTGGTCACTATGGAAACCCTTGCAGCCTCCTTCCTTCACCTCCTGGTAGGGATTGTCACAATCTGTTTGCAATGGGAGAGAGATTCAGGAGGGTCTAAGAACTTCAGGAAAATAAAGGACACTCAAATTCCTGTTCACTGCCACTCCGAGCCCACCTCCAGCCTCATTTCATGAGGAAAACTTCTCCTGGATTAGTGCAAATTCAGGGAGGGCAGTGAATATTCAACTGCCTCCAAAAAGGAAAGAGAGAAGCACAAGAAAATTTCAGGCTGAATATTAAGCAACAATTCATATTAATTAAAAGTAGACTTCAAAAATCTGAGCAGAGATCACAGTCAGGAGTGGGAGACAAAGCTGAATGAATATTCAGCACCTCCTTTTCCTGGGATTCTAATCTCACTGAGCTGTGGAATATTCTGGCTCTCTGTTGGCCAGGATGTTCTTAATTGGAAATATATTTTGAGTTTCATAGAGTGCCATTATTGCTAAAACATATCCTGGCCCAGAAAGTTGCTTTTTTTCCCGGCAAAACAGGCTCTAGAATAACTTGATGTTTGGTTTGTAGAACGTTCTGCATTTTGTTTAGTTCATTGCCCACATTCTTATGTCTGAGGTGCCTTAGCCACTGATTTTGGAAATGAATGGACTTCTCACCAACTGAATTGGTCGTGATCTAGGGAGGTGTCTGCAAAATAAAAGTTGTCTGTTAGCAGTAGGATTTACTCAAGAACACACTGAATTTTGTTGAAGCATCTGCTTCAGTGCCAGGCTGCAAAAGAACCACAAAACAACAGAAATAATCAAATCCTCATGACCTCGAAGTCAAAGGAGCTTGAGCAGAGGGTTTGTAGCTGCCATGAGCACACCTGGGACTCACAGGTACCCTCAGCTTTGTGACTTCTGGTGCACATTGGCATTGCTATCACCATCAACAAGGATATTTGAGTTGTTTTGGTTTTTTTAAATATTTTTGCACCTTTCCCACATGAATTGTGATTGTTCCTCCCCACACCTGTTATTGAGGCTGTTATGAAATCCAGTTATGCAATGTCTGGGACAGATCCTTTGGTGAGGACAGGTTCACACCTCTTCTCCTTCAGTCCACATTAATAAATGTATAGAAAAGAGGAATTCTGTGTCACAGCAGGTTGTGCCTTCCCTAACTACACTGGCATGTAGGTGTGAGGTCCAGTTTGCCATTTTCAGTTGTTCAGCTCATAGAGGGTCATGAAATATTCAGAATTTCCTTGATGTTGCTGGAGGGAGATTTTCTGAATGCTCACATTTGCCCTGCAGCTACCATGACCCGTGGCTTTAAATTCCCTGCAAGGACCCGATAGAAAATGTCCTTGGACTGAGAGGATTTCAGCAAAACCCTTTTAGATGGTTGAAAGGGTACCTGTGTCACAAATCTGGGAGGGTGAAGCATTGGCCAGAGCACTCCCAGTCCCCTGGGCTGTCAAGCAGCACAGGTGAGACCCAGGCTGAGCATTGAAGCTGCTCTTGAGCTGGACACTCCTTGAAGGACGGAGATGTGAGGTCTCAGATTCCTCCCTGCATCACCTCAGCCTGGGCTTGTTGGTCTGTGACCCCAGCCCGGTGCTGGCTGACCCCACTGGACAGGTGACAGTGGAGTGTGACTCAGAATAAAAGAATTAATCAGTCATATTTTACATATTTTCCTTTTTCTTCCACACCACCAGGCCAGATCTCAGATCAGTGCAGGGGCCTGGTGCTGAATTCCCACCCACATCCATCAGGACAGTCAGAGTTAATTCCAGTGCAGCCGCAGGGCACCTGGGGCACCATCAGTACAGGGACAATCCCCATTGCTCTGTAACTTCTGTGCAAACACATTCCTCTGACTGCATTTATAGAATTGTATTTTCTCCACAACTTCTGGGCAAAGAACCTGGCTCGAGATGTTTGACCTTGGCAGACTCTTGGCTTTGAAAATCTGTCTACCCCCAGTGTTTTGACAAGGTAGCTATACCAGTATAATTAGCATTCCAGGGGTGATGCAGGGTCCCTCTCTTGCTGTGAAAGGTTCTGACTTCCTCTTCGGTGAATTAATCCTTTTATTCCCGGGTTTGAACTTGCTCATTCTGTGGAATGACCCCAGATCTCTTCAGGGGTTTTCATTAAACACACACAGCTCCTCCTTGAAAAAATTGCTCTTCCTGTGGTGAGCAATCCTCAGACACTGCAGCTTTGTCTGAGCAGTTTGTGGTGGTCCCAGGGAGCAGAGCCCGGAGATCTGGATCAGAGGAGCAGAATGGCCCAGCAGTGAGGGACTGTGTGGCCCCAGCTGCCCAAAGATGCACATCCATCCCCCAGCTCGTCTGCCACAACTCCCACTCAAAGGCTCCAAAGGCAAAGACATCTTGAAAGCTTTTGTGAGCTGGTTAAGATCAAAGAAATCTGGTTGCATAAATCTGGAATACTAAACTGGAATGAAAGGAAGCTAAAATGCGAATGGAGGGAAATGTAAATTCACAATGTGGAACAATTTTCCCCAATGGACCCAATCTTGAGCTCATTGACCTCAGCCCCTGAGCGAGCTGGCAAGGGCTGCTCTCACTTTGGACATAAGAGGGGCTGAGGCTGGGCTGGGTTCCTGATTTCCTTGGAATTTCCTCGGGACTCCAGCTCCTGTTTCCACAGTAGGAACCTTTATCCCACCTCAGTTCATAGGATAAAGGGAGTGGTACGAGCCAGTCCTCGGAGCCATGGGGAGAGGGCTCTCAGTGTGGAGATGCCTGGCCCTTGGCACCCATAAAAGATGGATTTTTTCATTTTTCTTGCATCATTTCAACCGACGGCTCATGTGTTCCTCCTCCTGAGCCCACACAGGCAGCACCGTTGGCTGCTTCTCCTCAAGAAATCGGTTTTGATCGACATTGATCAAAACTTTGACAGGATTGCCACCCACAGCGTTGTCCATCAAGTTATTTTCTCCAGATATTAATGACAGACTTGATTTTATATCTCTCACCGATTAGCAAGCCCCAAAGTTAAATGCAGTGGTTTGTTATTTCCTGAAGTTTTGTCTTTCTCTTTCCCAGCTGGTTCTCACCCGAGCTGATGCCAGGGAGTCCAGGATTCAGCTTTTCCATTTTAAGGGGTCATTTCCCCTTTCTCATCAGCAATAGCTTCCCCTATCCTTAACTCCAGTTTGTTTAATGTGGATTTTTGAGCTGCCCAAAAGTCACTTTTTCCCACAAATGTAACGCACCAAAATATCCCTTTAACCCACGTTAAGAATACAGCCTTTTGTTTTTTTAAATGAACTTTTTTTTTAATGAAGATTTCAATGAAAGCAATTTTTGCAGTGGAAAATAGCTCATACTAAAATGTTCAATCAGTTTAGAGGGCCAGGTTGGACAGGGCTTGGAGCACCCTGGGACAGTGGAAGGTGTCCCTGCCCATGGCAGGAGTGGAGCTGGATGAGCTTTGAGGTCCCTCCCAACCCAAACCTTGTGTGATTCTGTAGGTCTGTGATTTAGGGATGCAAAGGCACGTGAGAGACAGAGAGTGGAAAGATTTATGAAGAGGGGATAAAATGGAGGATGATGTTATTGGGACTGCAAAGCAACAACAAAGACAAGATTTAAAATCATTAAAGTTCTCTACTTCCCTGCCTAGTTTAATACAGAGCTGCATTTTTGCTCTCTCATCTTCCCTTCTCTAACCCAGAGAACAACCCAGGATCTGTCATTTCCCAGAGACTGGCAGGTCCTTTATCTCCCAAGGTATTTTCCATCAGCCAGGCTGCAGAACCACAGAGATCTTGGGTCAGGATGAGCCCTGCTGAGCACCCAGGAATGCAGACAGTTTTTCTGCCTGTGCCTCCTTCGTCAGAAGGGACAGAGGTGTGGCAGGGCAGAAGAGCTGCCCTGTCCTTTGGGGGATGTCAGGCTGGCTTTGGATGTCCCCCTGCAGGTGACATCACTGGGAAGGACGTGCCTGGCGGGGGCACAGGTGACCTAAGGGCTGTTTCTATGGAATCTGCAGACATGAGTCACTGTCCTGGAGCCACAGGCACCTTCAGGAGGGGAAAATGGTGCCTTTGGTCTCACAGATCTTGCTGATGTGATGGGGATGCTACAGACATTGGTGCCAGCACAGCTCTGGGGAATTCCTCAAATGTGAGGGACCTGAGCCAGATGTTCAGTCACAGCAGCAGCTGCTTGCTTTGACCTTTCAAGGTCCAGCCCTCGCCTGAATGCAGATTTATTTGAAGATGTGGCTCAGAATTGCTTAAGTGTCTGTGCCATGAATGTGGTGGTTCTGTGGTGAGCTGGGGTCAGTTTTGTCTGGGGGCAGAGAGGTTGAATAAGTGAAATGTTTGAGTCACAGGCAAGTTGTGATGCTCAGGATAAAAATCCAGCATTTCCTGACTGTAATCCATCAATTTCTTGGTTTGAAGTGCCAGTATCAACTGGAATAGAGTGGAGAAACAAGGCAATTTTGCCAGGAGTGATCCCCCATTTATAAGCACCTTAAAACCTTTGCCTCATTCCCACCAAGAGTTTTAAGAACCTTTGGAGTTTTCTCCATTTGGGCTTCAGGCCCAGCATGAGAATTAAGGAAGATTTTAACTAAACCTGCTGAGATTGACATTCACTTTGTGCTTTCCTTCCACTGAGTTTTTATTGGCATGGCAGAAAAGGAGAGGTTAAATTGGGGAACTTACCACTGATCCAAGGAGGAGAGGTTTGAGGAGATCCCTCAAGGTTATCTCAAGACAAGGTTATCTTGTAAGACTTATCTTCAGGCTTTTGGTACCCTCTCCACTGGAAAAAGCCACCTGGAACAGGAACACCCCCTTTCATGTCTCTTTTAATAAAATCCTCTGATTATTCCCTGCACCTGCTGCAGCCTCACTGTGTCACTGAGGGGACTGGCAGTGATGTCGTGATCCCATGAAAAGCCAGGACAGACTGCAAAGCCCAGGGCCCATTTCTGTGTGAATCCTGTATCAGAAGGGTTTGGGGATTATCTGAAGAGTTTGAGATTCCTTTCCAAAACCATGCTTTATCCTACCTTAGCATGGATGCTGCTGGAATCCTGTTGTTGACATGGATTATGTCCTGCAGGAGCTAAAAACAAGAAAAAGACACCAATGTTTCTCCCTTACATAAGCTTCAAAAGTTGTCCAAGCTAACTTTAACTTCATGGAAAAGTTTGCACGTTTGGAAAGAGTGACCACACATCCCAGGAGAAAATCCAGTCCTTTTCAGAGCAAGAGGATGAAAGACAGGCTGTCACTGAGCTCAGGGAGCAATGACAGACAACAGCAAAGTGCCTGCAGGTATTTATTTGAACTGTTGGATTAAAATTCTTTGGCTGTACTCATGACAACACTTATTCATTTTCCAGGTGTTCTTGTTACCTGCCTTTTATCAGCTGAAGTTACAGGAAAGTAGTTTTAAAAATTTGGTTTTGAGTATTGGACAGGAAGCTAAACAAGGAACAGTGTTTGAACAGACATCAAAATTCATTGCTGAGCTCGAGGTACCCCAAAGCTGACAAAGACTTGTTTCATTTTCAGTTTTGAAGTGGTGCATCAGGAGATGTGTGCAAACAACCCCAATGAGATAGCACAGCTCTGCTCTGAATTTAAACCAACCAGCCATGAAGGAAGAGAAAATTCTGAATATAAGAGTTGAATAATTTCTTGATTTGAGAAAATTTGCTTTTATTCCACAAAGGAATCAGGGATTCAGACAGTACTGGATATACTGAACATGAAGAGAGCACACACATATCAAGTGAGCTGAGATGACAGATCTAATAGAGTTTCCTTAATAGCTGAGCCCAGGCAGACAGAGAAAAATCAGTTCAACTCAGGAGAGCAACTCAGAATCCCAGAATGGGAAGGATCTTAAACTTCATCCCATCCTACTCCTACCAAGGGCAGGGACACCTTCCACTGTCCCAGGTGCTCCAGCCTGGTTTGGGCCACCTCAAGGGATCCAGGGGCAGCCACAGCTGCTCTGGGCACCTGTGCCAGGGCCTGCCCACCCTCCCAGGGAACAATTCCTGCCCAATGTCCCACCCAGCCCTGCCCTCCTCCAGGTTAAGGCAATTTCCCCTTGTCCTGTCTCTCCAGGCCCTTGTGAAAAGCTCCCTCCAGCCCCTGTAGGTACTGGAATGGCAAGTATGCAATAAATAAATAAAAACATTAAATAAATTCAATACAATAAATAAATGAACTTAATGTGACCAATAACTCCGTCCCTGGAGGCTTTCAAGACAAGGCCAGAACTAACACAAGACTCAGCTGCTGTAGGCAGAGCTGTGCAGGAATCAGGGATCACGACCTGGCTGATCACCCCTGAACTTTAGGGATTTGTCCAATGTGCCCAAGTCCCAGCCTAGCCAGAATCAGGAGCCAAGGTGAGGAGATAAAAATGGGGCATTTATCTAATCAGAACTGGCAGCTGGAGGAGGCTGTGAGGAGAACATCAGTTCCTGGATTTTAGATAGCCAATATTTGGTGATGTGCTTCCCTTCAGAGCCTCATCCCAGCTGCACAGTATTTATTGATGGAATGTGCTGAGAGCAGAATTTTGGCCAGGTTTTCCTCTACCTCCTCATTCTGGGAGCTCAGCACACTCCTCTGCAATGTCCCAGCTGCTGGTGATAGCAGGCTAATCTTTTAATGAGATTTTTGAAGACTTTATTGCTAGTTTTATGTAAGGAGTCCAGATTCCCAGTGTCAGGAGCTTAAAAAATAAGGTTTGTTGGTCTGGGGAATTCCACAGATCTGGAACAAAAATTACAAGAGAATTCATTCATCCTCTAGGCTGTCTAATAGTCAGGAGCTTATTCTTCCTCACAGTCACTGAAGAGAAAGGAGCTCCTCTCTTTAGCAATTCAGGTCTTAAATGGAGCCTCATTTCTGTGGCATCAGCACTTCTGGGGTTGTGTGAAACCTGCAGCTCCAACTTTAGCACAGAGGCATTGGGAGCAAAACCAATACACCCGTTCTTCCATTATCACATGGAACTAATGGGTTCCATGCAACAAGAAAAGTCATGCTTATTTAATGTTATTAACCACCTGTAGCAACTTTTGGAATGAAGTTTTAGGCTTGGATGGATGATTACCTGGCACTACTCGTTATCTGCTCACTCTGACTCCTCAGGGGTAGCTTGGGAAAGTCTCCAGAATGCAAATTCTTTATGAAGCACCCTCGATTTTCTCTGGCTGTTTTGCATCAAGCCTTACATTTGTCAGGTGAAATGGGAACTGCATGAAAAGCAGCTCCAGAGATTTGGGAGTTGCTGGCAATATCTATTTATTCACAGAAGAGATCACTTGGGTTTGTTGGGAGGCCATTTCCACAGCAGCAAGTGAAAGGAAGCTCATGTGAGAGGGACTGCAAGGAAAAACTGAAGGTTCATTTCCATTTTTCTCAATAAATTATGCATGAAAAGCGGGAATTGTGTTCAAACTGCTGGCTCTGTGCTGTCAGGTGGAGCTGAGCACGAGCCAGGGATGCTTTCAGCAGAAGACAGGGCTAAAAGGCAGCGGGCCTCTCGAGGATCTCTGCTGCTGAGCAGCAGCAGCTGCTGGGTTGTTTGCTCACACTGCAGCTTGGAGCTGTGCTCCTGCACTTCCCAGGCTTTCCAGGAACTGCACCTTGGGAGAGGGAGAGCCCTGCTGTGGGCACCTGCACCCGAGGAGCTGCTCTGCTGAGCTGTGTGAGACACCAGTGGTGCCTGCCAGTGGTTCCAGCTCTTTCCATGCTGCACTGCCCCGAATTTACAGCATTCCTTCATTCTGGCCTGAATGGGAACAGGTGATGCTGCCCAGTGGATTCTTTGTTGCGATTCCAACCCGCTCTACTCATTTTCTTCCCATGTCTTTGGTCCTTTCGTGTTGTTTCTCCCTCTCTCTCATGTCTGGGTTGCCTCTCCATGCAGCTCCCGTGTGAACTGAACCCCGGGGTGGCTGCAGTGGGGTGGGGAGCAGCAGACTCCATGTGACACCACAGATTCTGCCCCTCACACAGAGTTTGGTGCATTCCCCTGACCCCTGACTCACAGCTTGCACGCTGCTGGTGGATTCCCCATGCAGTGCTGAGATGTCACCTGGAATGCCATTCCTGTGGCTCCAGGAAGGTCCCCACAGAGATCTCCAGGCTCCCACCCAGGACTGGCCACTCCTGGCCATGGTGTGAGGTAAGGATGCTTGGCACTGCCCAGCCTGGGCTCACTGTGGCATTTAGGTCCTAAATCCCCTTTTAAAACTGGGAATTTTGCTGCTTCACTGCTAAACTGGGAGGTTTCTCCTCCAATTACAATCTAAATATTCCAACAGCTGAATGAGGCATCCTGAATGAGGCACCTCCAGCACTTCTGGGCACCAAGGGGAGCAGGCCAGAGTCACCTTTGAAATATTCTTTTCAAGCACAGTGAACACCCCCAAGAAATCCCCAGTTTGAGGCTTCCCTGTGACTTCTTTCCTTTTTTTCCCCCTCCCCCTCACCCTCTCACCCTTCTTTTTGCTTTCCAGGAGATTATACCAGAGGTTGACAAAGTGCTAATCTTGGTGAGGATTACGCATGAGGAATCTCTATTGATTTCCTTTTTTTCTTTTACAGAAATAATAAAAGGCTGCATTGCAGGGGTTTGGGAGCTGCTGGGGATGAGAGCGCACTTTTTGCTCACATTAACTTTAAGGGTTTTGCTTGCATAAAACATTGATTTATTAGAGAACCTACAAAGAATATACTTAGTAGAGGACACGTTGCATTTATACAAGTGGAAGTCCTCATTAGTGTATATAATAGCTGAGACAGAATGATGCAGGCAGGGGATGTTGGTATTATTTTTATTATTATTTTTATGTAGTGCTGTGAGTTTCTAACACATAGTCAGTCAGACACTGTGCACTGGCTCTGCCCTCTCGGGCAAGGACTTGATTTCTAGACATTGAATAATATTCTATGGCAATTTCATACTTTTTCCATGGAGTTTTCATGAGACTTATACTAGTTTGAAAGGAAAGTCTGTCCCTTCACATCTCCTGGATGGGTTGTGTGTGGAAGAAAAGAGATTATCCCATGAGCATCAGGGTCACGCAGAATGGGTGAGAGGTGTGAGCTCCTGATACACAAAATCTGCCAGAACAATAGGAAACAACCCTGGGAAGGCCCTGGCTCCAGCCAATTTCTTTTTCCTGGTACCTGTAACTCCATGCTGCAGCTGGAGGCTCCCTCTGAGTGTGCCTCAAGCCCTGAAGCCTTTGTTCCCAAATGGCAGCTGGGGCCAGCCCCCGGGCAGAGGCAGAGTGTCTCAGGAGGCAGAGGGGGTGTGTAGAGGCCAGGGGGCCCAGATCTGGCCCAGAATGCTGGGACCTCCCCAGGGAGTGTCCCGAGAGCCTCCTGGGGACCCCAGGCTGTCCTCTGGCCACCGGGAAACCTCAGCAAGGCACAGCCCAGGGCTGAGTGATCACCTCAGGGATTTCAGCTCAGTGATTTCAGCTCAGTGATTTCAGCTCAGGGATTTCAGCTCAGGGATTTCAGCTCAGTGATTTCAAATCAGTGATTTCAGCTCAGCTTGCCAGGTTCTCCCAGGCCAACCCAGGCACAGAGAGACAGGAGCGTTGTGTGGTGGTTCCACAGATGTGGCTTTATTGCCCAGCAGCTCTGTGAACGGTGCCAGGAATGACCTGAACTGGGCTGAAGCTGGGGTTTTTATGGGGGAAAACAAGGGTGGCACCCAGGGGAAAAACCAGTGGGTTCCAAGGAATCTACGTGGGGCACCAGGGCATGGTGGGACACCTCACCGTGGCCAGGAGGAAGGTCTGGCTCAAGAGGTGTCTGTCCTAGGAGGGGTTTGAGATCAGCCATAAGGGCCTGTTCAAGGGACACCCTCCAGAGCAAAGGCCTGGCCAGCCTCTGCCTCCACAGGTGTGGGTTGGGCTGGGGCAGAGCTGCTGTCCCCAGGAGCTGCCCCAGGCTGGGTTTGAGCAGTGCTGGTCACTGCAGGGTCACTGAGCAGGGTGGACATGGCCAAGGACCAGGCTGAGGGGACAAGGAGCTGTCCCAGCTGTCCCAGCTGTCCCCATGGAATCATACAAATGGGAAGGCTGGAAAAGACCTTCAGGATCATCAAGTCCAGCCCAGCCCCACCTGTTCACCACTGAACCAGGTGTGTCCCCAGTGGCCACATCCACACATTTTTGGAGCACTTTGGGGACTCCACCTCTGCCCTGGGCAGCCCCTTCCCATGCTTGGCAATGTGAGGTCATGTTCAGCAACAAAACTAAGGACAAGTTGGAGGGGAGGCTCTGCTCAAGGCTGGCTGGGCATCTGTTGGTTAGTGATGAGCAACTGTTTTGATTGAGGTTTTATTTCCCTCTCTTTATTATTTCTTTCATTGACTGTCTCTAGCTACAAGTTTTTTCAATTTTCCCCTTCCAATTCTCTCCTGCATCCTGTTGGCTGTGTGGGGCTGAGTTCCAAGCTGGGAAAAGTGACAGCAGGGGAAGAGAAATGAGGGATTTGTTACCCAGAACAGCCTGGCTGGGCAGGGTGGGAGGGTCTCCTGGCAGAGGTGTCCAGTGTAACCAAAACTGCGCTCAGGAGAAGGGAAATTCTGCAGTGACAGGAGCTGTGGTGGCAATGTCCCACGGGCTGTCCCCAGGCTCCTTGGGGAGACAGCAGGCTGCAGTCTCAGAGAGGATCCCAAAGACCGCCCTGAGCTTGGCTCTTTCAAAATTCAGGGTAAGTGACAGGAAGGATGTCCCAGTGTCAGTGGCTGAGTAGAGCTAAAAAAGCCCAGCAGAGGCAGTGAGGCCTGGGAGCCATCTCATGGTGCTGCCCACAAGCACAACAAATGTTCAGCTGCCAGACAGGCATGGCTGAGGGAAAGTAGCTGCTGCCTCCTCTCAGTGCCTCAGCAGAAGGTTTAGAAACAGGTAGATCCTCCTCTCTGTCCCCTCTGCTCGAGGCACAGGCAGGACCTGCTGCCAGAGATTTGTCAGGAGTAAAGAACAAAGATGAAACTGTTCCCACTGGCTCCTGCTAATCCTTCTCCTGACACAGCCTGGAGTCATCGTGTGCTGCTTGGTATTGATCTATTTAGATTTATCCAGAACAATCAGGATGCTCCTTTGTGTACTCAAGGGCATGTGGAGGTCTCCAAAGCCAGGCAGAACACCAGCCCTCTATCCCCTTCTTGCCATGGAGCTTCTCCCAACAGAACTTGGACAAGAAACAGTGAAATGAGTTTAATTCTTTCCCTCCTGCCTTTCCTTCCCAGGGTGAGCACAGGCACTGGGCTTTCAGAAGGGTTTGAGTGCAGCATTTTCGGGTCATTTCCCTTCTGTGACCACATGGTCACAGCAAGGGCTTCTTCTGGACAGTGCCCACTGCAGGACATTGGTTTTGAAGGGTTGATGGGTTAATAAAACCCTTCTGTAAAGCCACAACTAGTAAAAAAAAGTCATGGAATTATCTAGTCCAGAGCCCAGCATCCATCCAGGGTGTGAGGGGAGTTAAAATGAGTTCAGGCACTGTAGGTCCTTCAAGGACTGCAGTTGTAGGGCTGGTGCCTCATGTCCCCAGCCTGCTTCTGAACACACAGGACACTGGGCAGTGACAAGCTGTGCCTGATGTCCCTGTCCCTGCTGTGCCAGCTGCTCCATCTGCAGCTGCAAGCTTTACAACTCCATAACATTTTTATTCCCCCTCACTGCAATTAAAAGGTTCCCAGCCACCTCTCTGGGACAAAGCACCTTGTCATTTGGAAGCTGAGAACGTCCTGAATACTTTGAGCTGCTGGGATGCTCAATATCTTTGGACAGTCATTTTCCCAGGAGTTTTGGCAGATTTCCCTCAGATGTTTCTGTAGGGCAGACTCCAAACTGTGCCATTCAAATGGAACGGAATGCCTGCATCCTGTCTTTTGCTCCAATCATGGATTATTTCTCCAGGATGACCACAGAGAGCTAAGGGTGAAAGCCCACACCACCAATCCCACTCCAGCTGTTATCACCCTCTTTAATTCCCCATTAATTAGGTTTCCTTCCTATCAGCAGCTCCAGAGCTTGAGTCCAGCCAGCTGAAAGTCACATTTGCCTCAGTGAATGGTGTGGCTTTGAAATTCAGCATCAGTTTCCCCAGCCATGGCAGCAGGGTAAGAGTCAGCAGATTATTGGGAGAGATTTGCTGTTTACTGCTGGAATTGCTCACCACTTTTAAGACTAATCATTAATTGTGATAGCTATCAACACATTCATGAGGCTGTCAAAACCTTAACTCCAGGAGAAATTGGCCATCCAAAGAGCTTCTAAAGCAGTTAACTTGGAGTTTGGGGAATATGGTTGAATATATTTGTTGCTGTTGGGGCATTATTTAAAGTTCTTACCACTACACTAAATTTAGATACCTCTTTAAACTGAGCTCATTCCCCAAAATTCGTAAATTACTTAATTAAGTAGATCCCATTTACCTGAAACTCTGGAAATCAAACAAAATCAAGGTCCAATCAATACACAAATTCTGTTTGTCATGGAGATGCAACAGAGAGATATAATTTGTCTCTTAATTTCCACACAGAGATTTGTGCTGAGTCCCAGAAATGCAGCAATCAAACCCATTTAGATCCTCAGACACCGTCACAATTCCTTTGTGGCCTCTCCACTGCATGGAATCAAAAGTCTCTGCTGACTTCACATCACCTACCCAGAGGTTGCAGAATTTCATTAAGAAATTAATCATTTCTCACATATATGAAAAAATGCTGGCTTAACTCAAGGCTTAAGCTGTCATTCCAGTGGCAGGATCCAAGATTTCAGCCGCCTCTGATGGGATCAGGAGCTGGATACCTCCAGGAGCTGATGCACCACATCCCAAGGCTTCCCATGCTGTACTCTGGACATGTCTCTGTGTTTCCTGGTATGGTGGGAAGAACCCCAAAACCACCTTGGGACACATCACTTTTAGATGACAAAAGACAGGGATGAAGCCCAGGTTGTCCTCACAAGAGGGTGGGTCCAGGAAGACCCAAGAACCTTTTATGGCTGAGGCAGTTTCTGGTGAGGTGGATTGTGCCTCTCCTTGGGCTCTACTCAAAGCCACAGCGTTGTTCCATGATTTCCCAAACACAAAGACATGGAAGTATACTTCAGGGTAAAATCTGCTTGCTAAGGGAGGAGCTGAAATAAGTTCTGTTCTGAGGTGATAGCATATGGTGCAGATCCCAGAGTGCTAGCATGGGTCAGTCTGGAAGGGACCTCAGTGATTCCCACCTGGTGCCACCCCCTGCTCCAGCAGGGCCATCCCAGAGCACAGGGCACAGGGCTGTGGCCAGGCAGCTCTGGAATATCCCCAGGGAGGACACTCCACCCCTCTCTGGGCTCTGCTCAGGGCTGGGTACTGCCCAGGGCAGAAGTTCTGCTCCTGTGCAGGGGAATTGCTGGGCTCAGCCCCTGCCCATTCCTCTGGTGCCACTGCTGGGTCTGGAGAGAGCCTGGCCCTGCTCTGCCCCTCTTGCACCCAGGGACAGTCAGGGACAGCCAGGGACAGCCAGGGACAGCCAGGGACACACAGGGACACACAGGGACAGTCAGGGACAGCCAGGGACAGCCAGGGACACACAGGGACACCCAGGGACACACAGGGACACCCAGGGACACCCAGGGACACACAGGGACACCCAGGGACAGCCAGGGACACACAGGGACAGCCAGGGACAGACAGGGACACCCAGGGACACCCAGAGGCACACAGGGACAGCCAGGGCTGGGGCCCCTCTCAGCTGGGGCTCCTCTCAAGGCTGAGCAGCCCCAGCTCCCCCAGCTTTTCCTGGAGATGCTCCAGGCCCTACCTCAGCTCCAGGAGCTCCTGACCCTGCTGTGCTGAAGGTCCAGAGCTGGACACAGCACCCCAGAGGTGCCTCCAGGGCTGGGCAGAGGGGCAGGATCCCCCCAGAGGTGCCTCCAGGGCTGGGCAGAGGGGCAGGATCCCCCCAGAGGTGCCTCACAGTCCACCTGAGTTAAAGGTGTTTGTTGGAGCACATGATTTCCTCTCGTGGCCTTTGGCTGCTCTGTGCCAGGAGGGCAGCACAGGCAGCTGGGCCACAGCAGAGCGCGGACAGACCCTGCTCCCCAGGCTGGGACTGGAGCTGGATTGCACAGCTCACTCCAAAATTCCCTGAGTGCCAATGGAACTGTTCCACCTGGGCTTGCCAACAACAGCACAGACCTTGCATATTGCAGCCAGAATGAGCCAGGCTCCTCCTGCGTTTGTTCACCTGGGACCCAGCCTGGCTTCTGACACTGCTCTGCATTTCTGGGACACTTCCAACATAAAGCAGTCTGAGGGCAAACCTAAAGCAGCCTGGCAGGGAGGGGAAGAAGAAACACCTTATCACCCTTTTGGGTCCTGTTTTGTCAGTCTTACCACAGATAAATCAAAAAGTGAAGCCAGATGCCAGCACATATCTTGGTTCTATTATGTGAGGATAGATTTCTATCAAATACACAAAAAAATCCATTTTTAAAGTCAACTCTTAAGATGATTGCATAATGTTATTGACATTTAAAGACTTCTCTATTCATTTAAAGTATGAGGGAAGCCATTTTCCCATTTAATATCCCCTTAACAGACTGATTTACTCATCTGAAGTGTTGTATTAACAAATATCAATACATCAGCATTTCTCCTCCAAGTCAAAGCTTGGAAGGGCTGCATTTTCCAGGTAATTGATGGACCATTTAAAAGCTGTTATGAACAAGAGGACAAAGTGGAGTCATGCTAGGACAGAGCAAGGCTGAGGGTGCTCTGGACCTTTTCTGCTGATGTAGCCAGAGGCACCAGAGGACTTGACCCTGGGTGATGTTTCTTTCCCAAACCCTTGTCCTCTGTCACTTGGGTGGGAATCATTGCACCCAAAACCTGCACTGTCCTGTGGAGACAAATCCCATCCTCCCCTGGCTGCACAGGGCACCCAAGTCCCCTCTCTGATGTCATAATCGCAGAATTCCAGATTGGTTTGGGTTGGGAGGTGTCGAGTTTCTCATGGGTCTCAAAGAGACAAGAGCAGTTGTTGGTTGCTGTAAAGTTGTTTATTGCATGGATACATCAGTCTCGAAGAGGAAGAGTTCAGAGTGTTAAGGTCCATGCTAAAAGCTTTCTGGCATAGAGTCCCAAAGTTTTCAGCTGCAGCAGCTTCTTTTTTCTTCTTCCCTGTGTGGTGTTTCACCCCGACACAGGGGGATTTTATTCATAAATCATCCAATCAGCTAAAAACACAACTCTAAAACATTCTTTATACACCAATCTAAGCTTAATTTGAATGTGTGAAAGTAGCGTCAGCTCTCACCTAAAATCCACATATATCATTTTATCTGTTTATGTGAAATAGTTCTGTCTGTTCTATCCAGAAATGTAAGCAATATTTTCTTATGCTTTGGTTATGTCTGGAGCTAAGTTAATTTTGTAAAAGGTAACACTACTGAACTTTAAACTAGGCTTCAGGGCTTTTTACTAGGTAACACAATCTCTTAAGGCATTTAGGATATATTTCCACTTACTTTGAGCTAAAACTTACACTTTTACTTCATATCTGTGGCTTAATATATTTTAATTTCTCTAAAGGCTCCAGTTCAATTCCTGTATCCTTTTCTCTCTCTGAGGGACAAAGAGAAGCTTCTATTTCATTCATTCCAACAGGGAGGGACTTTAAAGCCCCTCCAGTGCCACCCCAGCCATGGCAGGGACACCTCCCACTGTCCCAGGCTGCTCCAAACCCCAGTGTCCAGCCTGGCCTTGGGCACCGCCAGGGATCCAGGGGCAGCCACAGACATTCCCTGGGTCCTGGCCCTGTCCCAGGAGATGTTTCAAGCACGTTCCCAGTCTTTGCTGTGGGAACACATTGAAAAAGGGATTGTTTTTGTGTGCTCCTTACCTAAAACACATCATGCCTCTGGCAACCACCAGCTAGCTAAAAAGAAAAGACAGGAAAAGAGGGGCAGATTCCTGGAATTAGCAGAAAAATGGAAAAAGCAAGGGAAAATGGCAAAGTCCTTGGATTGCACTGAAAACAGCACGGAGATGATGATGTGTGGTGTGATCTGTCACAAACTTGCCAGACCCAGTGGCAGCATCATCCAAAGAAATAACCAGTTCTGATGGATCTAATCTCATTCAAGGCGTTTAATTGTGGCCTAGCAAAGGGACAGATTGCTTCTCCAGAGCAGAGGAGGTGGGAGCTGTGTCTCCGATGGCAGCTGTAGGGGATGTTGGGTGGCTCAGCTGCACGGGATGCAGTGGCTCAGCTGCAGTGGCTGTGATGGCTCAGCTGCAGTGGATGCAGTGGCTGCAGTGGCTGCAGTGGCTTAGCTGAAGTGGATGCAGTGGCTCAGCTGCAGTGGCTGTGATGGCTCAGCTTCAGTGGCTGCAGTGGGTGCAGTGGCTCAGCTGCAGTGGATGCAGTGGCTCAGTGCAAGCTCTCTCTGGGGCTTGGCTGTGGCCCTGAGCAGCCTCATGGCAGGGAGTGGATGAGCTTTCAGGGCTCTTCCAACCCAAGCCATTCCATGGTTCTGTGCATGGGGTTGAAATGTGCTCCTTGCAGCCCTGTGCAGAATTCCTGCAGGAATTTTGTGGGCTGGAGGAGTGCGGAGATCCAGGCCAGGCCAGCTGCCCATAATCCAGAGCTCCATGGTCCCTGTAGCTTTCCTGCCTCCCTGGCCAAGCTGGAATGCTTAATCTGAGCCAGTGAGATCTGCACAGAGGGCCTGAAGGGGAAATGTCCTTTGGGAAGCCACTCCATTTATTGTTTCACGTATCTTTCACTTAATATCTTGTGACCAATTTCATCCCTCGCCTGAAGAATGTTCACACGAATATTGATTTTCCTTGAACCCCACATGGATTTAGATGAGCAGGGTGATGCATATGGTAACTCAGATTTATTCCCAGGGAAGGCTGGGGATTATTGATGTGGTTAGACAGGAATCAAAGCTGTCTTTTCACAGCCCAGCCTGCAGTTTCTCCCATGGCTGCTTTATGGGATTTGGAGTGCTGATCCAGGCAGGTTTGCTCAGACTGAGGAACCCCCCAAAGGAGGAAGGAAACTCAGCCCTTTCTGTACTTCTTTCTTTAGACTGTTTAAGAATGGGGAAAACTGAAAGAAGGGAGCTTATTATGGGATTGCTTGGAAAAACTCCTGGATGGTGGCTGCTGAAATCTGAGCTAAGCTTGGCAAAGCAGTGGGGAACCTCTGGCCTTGCCAGGGTTTCTTCTTTCATTTTAGATCCTAAAGAATCTGTTCTTCATTGATGGAAATGATGACTAATTACCCTCTAAGACAAAGAATATTTTTTGCCATCAAGAAATCCCTCCTATTTGATAGTGCTGGCTTGATTCCTCCAGTGAAAATTGCCTGTTCCAGAGTTTCTCCCAGAAATGACCAGAAGATAAATGATGTGTGTTCATCAGCTCTAAATGAAAGCATGTGGTATGATTCACCCCTGGCCAGCTCTGTTGTTGTTCTTATTATAGGATCTCCTACAAAGGTCACATTTAACTGCTAAAAATAAACCCACAGCCCAAAGAACCTTCGTTCCTCAGCAAAGAGAGCAAATGTAGGCTACTCTTGTATTAAAAGTACAGATCCAGGTCACCGAACTGACCTACTTAGGGGATATTTTAGGGCTTCCCAAAAGATTTGACGTCCTCCAAATGCCAATCTTAATGCAGCTCCACACATCAGCATACGTCTTCTTCCTTCAGAGGGGACTCTTATTTAGATGTAGATTTTATCAAAGTTAAAACAGCTTACTGTTAAAACAGTATTTCTTATATGAAACTCAGAGAAAGTTGAGGTGAACTTGAGTCCTGTGGTTGGAAGTAGGAGGGCAATGTGAGTAAAACCTTATTTTGGTCCCAAATGATACAATTCTCACCTTAGTGCCTTTGGCAGCAATGTGCAATTCCACCAACAGCAGAGAGCAGATACCTTTATTTAAAAGTTGATATTTGGAGAGCAGTGTCTGAACTGAGACAGGGATTGAACACCACCAGCAACCTCATTTTCAATTTCATTTTCAGCTCACCAGTGCTGTTTTCTCCATAAATGAGTGTCCTTAGCCTTTGCCTCTCAAGGAGAACGATGGTTAAACCACCTCCCCAGCATTTCCTCCTGGCCACCCTGGGACAGTCTCTGCCCTGTGCTGGTCTCTCTCTTGGAGCCTGGAGAGGCTCCCTGGAGCAGAGGCTGGGCAGAGTTAAAGGAATAAAGGAGGGATTTATCAAAAGCCCTTCACAGGATGCACCTTGGGCACTGCAAGAGCCCGGCCGTGGCTCCAGCCAAGATGGGCCCTGGCTCAGGAGTTTCACACTTTGCTGAGTTTGGGGCCATTTCCACATTGGGCTTCATTGTGCAATTCCAGCTCCAGCTGCTGCAGTGCCACCCTCCCAGGCTGCTCTCCTCAGGTCGCTGCTGTTTGCACTTTTTGGGCCTGGAGCTGCAGCGTGGCCTTGGCTCTGGGGCTGGGAAAGGATTGCTGGCTGTGACTGAGCTGTGAGGAGAACTCGCTGACACTGGCTGTGGAGCTCAGAGTTCTGTACCAGGGCAGTGCACAGCCTGCCAAATAGGAAAGAGAAAACTGAAGGCATCACCTGTGGCTCTGTCCGAGGTGCTGAACGTTCTGGCCCTTGTGCCGGAGCTCTGGCCCTGCCCTCGGGGCTGCCCAGGCAATCTGAGCTCCGTGTGGGAGCCTGGTTCTCCTGCCAGCCAAGGAACCTGATTCCACCTGAGCTGGCTGAAATAGTTCAGGTAACTCTGAGTTAGCCCAGGGGGCCCTGTCAAACCTATGGGGTGCATTTAGATACTACCAAACTCTGATCTTGTCACCCCCTTGCCAGACTTCCCTGCTGTACAGCAGGAAGGGCAGGACAGGGTTACCCCCCTTGCCAAGAAGGCTGTGAGGAACCATCAGGGTGTTGGAGCTCAGAGCCTCTCAGGGCACGGACGCCCCCAGACAGAGCACATGGCAGCGCTCCAGGAGGACAGAAACCCCTGGGCAGGGGAGCTGGGGAGCTCCTCCCTGCAGGGCTCTGCTGGCCCTTCCCCACCCGAGCCATGGGCAGGGGCTGCTCAGGCTCTGCCTTCTGATCACACCCAGGGGTCACACCCTGCTCCTGTTTGCCTCACAAGCACCTCAGGCTTTCCAGGAGTGCATTTTCCCTCTTGACAACACCTCATCCTTTCCCAGGGTTCTGTGGTCCATGAAGAACAAGGAGCACCACTCTGAAAACTCAGATTTCAGTGGCAGCTGTCGCTCTGCTAAGCCTGAAATGCATCTTTGGAAAGAAATCGCTATTTTGGGGACAATATCCACAGAGGTGTAGAGTGGTGCCAGGTGGCAGCTGGAGGAGCGAGACACTGGTGGGAGTGAAGGACAGCACAGCCATGATCCCAAGGGATTCCAGTTAACCAGTGATGTTACAAGAGCAAGACCATTAAACCCAGATTTGTGCATTTCATTCTAATCACATCTGCAGATAGAATAATACTTTAATAAGCCATAAGCTGGAATTGATTTTTTTTTCACACACCAGGAATTGAAATTGAGGCAAAAATGGTTGGAAATTATTTAGCAGTTACTAAGAATTAAGGAAGAACCTTTTATTGTTAATCAAAGTGGATTAATTTATTATTATTATTATTATTATTGAGGAGATAAAATGTATTTTCCTCAGTTTGTGAGCTCAGCTCAGCTGAGGAGAGGGTTTCTGGCATGGCTGGGGCTGGAGGTGGGTGCTGTAGGACTGTCCCTGCTGGACTTGTGGCCTTCCAGTGGTCCCAGAGTGTGACACCACGGTGGAGGAGATGCCATCAGCACTCAGCAAAGGAAATGTGTCAGTAGACAGGTGGGGATGGTCCATAACTCCAGAGCCTGTGTGCACAGGAACATTCCAGATGCCCATTATCCATGGATTGCTGTGCTCTGGGAGCCTGGAGGTCTCTGTCTGGACATCAGAGCTCTGTGTGTGCCTGCTACAGCCGCAGGAGCTGCCTTGGGCCACCCTCAGTCCCAGCTCAGCGTCTCAGCAGCTCAGTGTTAATCCAGCCTGGGGAACAGAATGCTCTGGGGAGATCTCACAGCAGCTTCCCATGCCTAAAGAGGCTCCAAAAGAGCCGGAGAGGGACTTTTCCAAAGGACACAGACAAGGGGAATGGCTTTGAGCTGAAGGAGAGCAGATTTAGATCAGATTTTAGGGAGAATATTCCTCCCTGGGAGGGTGGGCAGGCCCTGGCACAGGTGCCCAGAGCAGCTGTGACTGCCCCTGGATCCCTGGCAGTGCCCAAGGTCAGGCTGGATGGGGCTGGGAGCAGCCTGGGACAGTGGGAGGGGTCCCTGCCATGGCTGGGGTGGATCTGGGTGGGCTGTAAGGACCCTTCCAACCCAAACCATTTGGGTGTTCTGTGATTCTGACAAGCACCTGCAGCCCCCTCTCCCCTCTCCAGCAGGCCCAGGAATTTCTCAGTCCGGAGAATCCACCTTAGAATGCCCCCAGGTCACATCCAGTGTAGGCAATGCTGTGTCCATCATCCATGCAGAATTCCTGGTTCTTCTTCAATTCCAGCTGAGCACTTGTCTTGAGGCACTTTGTGTTCTCCCATTTCTCTGCAACTGGCCCGAGCTCTTGGGCCACCCTCACAGACAAATCCTCCTGGACCCCTCAGCCATGAGCTCATTCTCAATGACCACGGCCACTGGTCACCGTGCAGCAGCTCAGGACAGATCTGCACGAGGCTGATTTGCAATGCCAGGAACTCTCCTGGTCTTTCTGAGGCTCCCTATTCCAAACCATTTTGCCTCAGGAAAGGCCTGTTTGGAATCCCACATGTGCAGCACATCCTTCAGCATCAGCTCTGCTGGCATTGCCCATCCCTAACTCCTCCCTCTGCAGTGTAACCTCGTAGGAAATTTCATTTCCAGTTGTTGCTGGCCTGAATTTCCTGAAGAAATAGGGGCCAATCTGTGCTTTTTACTCAGGGACACCCAGGCTGAGAACTCCCATCCTGGGATTTCCTGCATGACTCATGGCAAAGCAGCTCCTGCTGCCGGGGCTGTAATTGGAACCACTCCGACAGGATAAAACTCCATGCCTGCTCTCACACTGTTCTGATAATTAGTCTCTATTAGTAATTAGTGTCGGAGGAGTTGCAGAGCTGTGAAATCAACTTTGGGAGGTTTGCTGGGTGGCCCAAAAGTCTGTCTCAGGTCTGGGAATGAAGAGCTGTCCTGCCAGGACCAAGCCTCAGCCTGAAGCTACAGACATAGGCAGGGATTTTCTTCTCCTTTACCTGGATGACTGAAAGGAGCTGCAAGGCTTTTCCCAGCTGCACTTCTTGTTAATTGTGGACTCCTTGGGAGGTTTTGGATGTTGGCTTTGCTGATGAAGAAAGAAAAAGGAAGGGTGAAAATGGGAAAGTTCCAAGGTGGCTTTTCTGTTTTACACAGCAGCTTCAGCAGGAGGGTTGGGGGCTGCTCCTGCTCTGTGTTATCTGAGGGGTTTGGCTGCCTCAGAGCACCAAGAGGGAAGAGGAAAAAGTGGGAAGGAATCCTTTGTTCTGAAATTTCTGGTGCAGGGAGTTCTCCCAGGGCTCAGGTTTGGTCCAGCTCTCATTCAGAGCAATTTTGGGCACAAAAATTAGGCTTGTCTGGGGCACAGGCAGAGGAGAGGAGAGCTCTGCAGAGAGCCTGGAAACCACAAACTCTCTGCTGGGGCATCATGAGAGCGAAGGGGGATCCAGAATGGGGGGAAAATCCAAGCAGAGAACTGTTCTACCCCCAGTGCCTAAATCTCTGTAAAATCAGGATTTTGGGAGCTGGACAAAGAAGTGTCCAGCTTTTGGAGCAGCATGGTCACTGCCACACCAGGCACTAATTCACTTCTGTGTTTACATAAGCCTAGATGGATGCAGATTTAAGCCTAACTATTCATATTGTTTTCTAATTTCCTTAACTGGAATATTTTTATATCAACTTATCATGAGCTAGGTGACCTTTGTGCCAGCCCCTTGGCTGAAGGGCTGATGAAACTTCTCATCAGTCCCTCCAGCTCCCATCACCAAGCCTATCAAATTTATTCCTGTTTCATTTACTCTTTCTACTGTAAGCTCATGTCAAAATAAATGCTGTATTTTGGCGGCTTCTTGTGAGAAACACAGCCCTGAAGAGCACCAGAAACAGCTGAGGGCTCTGCATGTGCTGCTGAGAATTACATTGGCCTCTTTTGATTCTTTTTCACAGCCCAAAGTTTATTGCAAACTTAATCAGATGTTTGGAAAAACACTAACACAGTGCAAATAGAGATTGACAGAAAACTATCTGGGAATAAATAGAGCTGCTGGAAAATATATAGAATTTTAGACTGGGGAGAATGACAATGTCACAAGGAGGCAATTTCACCAAAAAGGCTGCCATGAGGGAATAAACAGATGTGTGATTATTTGAGTGGACTGGAAGTGGGAAGAACCACTGGGAACTGAGTGCAAAAATATGGCAATGTGTAGGGCAAGTCGAGATGGCTCAAGTGGAGCAGAGTCAAACTTCAGAGGGAAGTGGCTGCTGCCTTTTCCATTTCCTGTGGGAAGTATCCTGGAAATGCAGGGAATGTTCCTAAAAGCAGCACCTCGTGGTGCTGCCTGTGCCACCCAGCCCTGCTGCTTCCCCTGCTTCCTTCACTGCTCATCACCCTCAGAACAGCCACAGGTCCTGTGCGGAGAGGAACTGTGGAGTTCTTCCACAAAAACACGTCCTCCTAAGATTCATCAGGTGTTTCAACTGTAGAATTATCAGAGTAATTCATACCTAACACTAATTAGAATTCTCTCATCAATTCTCTGGGTAGCCCAGAGTAGTGGGAATACCTGGCTCAGGTGCTGTGTGAGGTGCCAGGTCCCTCCCTGCTCCTGATTTCGGGCACAGAACCAGGAACAATGATACTGATTGTCCCAGTGTGTCCCCCCCATCTCCTTCACCTGTTCTATCACACAGGAATCCTGGTGTCACACGTGACAGCAGCCAGGATAAAGGATATTAGGGAGATTCAGCACTGAGCATTAATTAACAGCCAAGTTATCCACTGCAATCAGCGGCCTGCCCCTGACACCACCTCCCTTCAGCTATGCTCTGAATAAAGGTTACCAGACAACCTGACACCAGAAAAAACAATTTCTGAACAATTTCTAACCATTTCTAGCATTTCTGGAGAGGAAATAAAAGCTCAGGAGGGCTGGTTGTTGCCTGCAGTCACAGAGAGCAGCTTCCAAGCACTGAGGGAAAGAGAAGCAAACGGGAGGAGAAGGGGAGGAACATCACCTGCTGCTGGAGGTGTTGGGTGCTCTCCGTGTAAAATCTGCTAAAATCTGTCCCCTGGTGCCCTGCCCACACCTCTGACCTCACCTGCCTGGGGAGCATCTCTGGTGTGGTTTGAGGGGTTTCGTTCTGCTCAGGGTTTGATCTCACACAGTTCCCTCACAGAACCACAGAGGTTGGAAAAGCCCTCCCAGACCACTGAGTCCAGCCTTTGACTGAGTGAGCCCCGTGCAGGGTGAGGTGCTGCAGAACCTGCCCCAGCCCTGTGTGTGCAGCCTGAGGTGCCTCCTGCCCCTCAGGAGCTGGCCCTGAATGCCCCCACTTATCCCCAAGGACAGGATCCCCCGGGGCTGGGATGGATTTTGCAGTCAGTGACTCAGGGCTGTGCTACCCTGGGGCTCTCTGGACCATCCTCTGTGATTTTGGAACATTCTTGATTTACCAGGCATAGGTAACTTCTCCTTCTGGCTGTCCTGGTGTGACCTGGCCAGCACATCCCTGTTCTGCTGTAGAACTCTTTCAGATTAGTGCAAAGAAGGATTTTAAAGAAAAAAGAAAATATCCATAAACCTGGGAGAAAGGGAGAGCCTGGAGGCTCAGCTCCAGAGCCATCAGTCTGAGTTCCAGCTGTACCAAATGTTAAGGATCATGGGAAGTATCAGACATCATCCTTTGGGCTTGGGAGTTGGACTTGATGAACTTGGGTGTATTTTCTGACCTTAATGATGCTGTGATTGATGATTCCCCCTGACCAGAAGATTGTGGCTGGGTTAAGCTGGGTCTAACCCCTCCCATCTGGGGACAGCCTGAGTGCAGAGTCAGCAGAGCTCACAGAGAGCGCTGGGGGCAGATGTGACTGCAGGGATAGCAGAATATTGGTGAGCTCGTGGTGCTTACCCTGATCTTTACTCTCAAGCATTAGAAAATGAAATAAAAAGGTAATGATAGCAACTGTTCCTATGAGTCATCAAAGGATTTCAGGGAACACATGGAGCAGCCCAGAGAGCTAATTTGAATTGGAACTGGGTAGCTCAGTCCCTGTTGTAAATGTCCTGGGAAAAGAAAGCCTTGCAGAAGAAATCAGATAATTAACTGATCCACCAGCATTTCATCCAACACTTTGGAGCAGAACAAGCTTTGGCAGGAACCCAGTGGTTCCAGGAATCCTGACTGTCCAGCACAGGGAGATCTGCAGCTCCTGGACTTCAAAGAAAAAGAAGGAAGGGAGGAATTCATGGCAAGAACTCAGACAATCTCCTCTCAGTACCCATTCTAAATCTGGGGGGACCCACAAGGAACACAACGAGTGCTCCAAGGTTCTATTTATTCCAGGGAATGTGAGTCCCAAGCCCCACTTGTGACTGCCCAGTTCTGTATTTGTATTTTTTCTATCTGCATTGACTCCCCCAGTTCTCATTTTTCCAACCCCTGTTCCAGGATTAATCAGATACACAGGGCTGAAGTGTTGTGCAAGTGGGTCCAACAGCCTGGATTTACCTGGAGATGCTGAGCAGGGAATCCAAGGGGGAATTCCACTGAACAGTGACTCCCACCTGCCCTGCCCAAACTGCTGTGGTCCCCTCAACACGGCAGCTGCAGGGCAGGGCCACCTCCAGTGAAACATCCTGCAGAGGACACAGGTTGCAGATGAGCCAGCCCTGCACCCCAGGGCCCAGCCCTGCTCACCTGAGGAATCCCCAAAGCCGGGCTCTGAGCCAGGCCTGGGTGTCCTTAGGGGGATTTACAGAGCACATGGCCCCTGTGCCTTCCCCTCTGCGCTTCCCCAGGGCAGCCTGGGGAGCAGCTGAGCATCCAGGAGCCCNTACTCTCAAGCATTAGAAAATGAAATAAAAAGGTAATGATAGCAACTGTTCCTATGAGTCATCAAAGGATTTCAGGGAACACATGGAGCAGCCCAGAGAGCTAATTTGAATTGGAACTGGGTAGCTCAGTCCCTGTTGTAAATGTCCTGGGAAAAGAAAGCCTTGCAGAAGAAATCAGATAATTAACTGATCCACCAGCATTTCATCCAACACTTTGGAGCAGAACAAGCTTTGGCAGGAACCCAGTGGTTCCAGGAATCCTGACTGTCCAGCACAGGGAGATCTGCAGCTCCTGGACTTCAAAGAAAAAGAAGGAAGGGAGGAATTCATGGCAAGAACTCAGACAATCTCCTCTCAGTACCCATTCTAAATCTGGGGGGACCCACAAGGAACACAACGAGTGCTCCAAGGTTCTATTTATTCCAGGGAATGTGAGTCCCAAGCCCCACTTGTGACTGCCCAGTTCTGTATTTGTATTTTTTCTATCTGCATTGACTCCCCCAGTTCTCATTTTTCCAACCCCTGTTCCAGGATTAATCAGATACACAGGGCTGAAGTGTTGTGCAAGTGGGTCCAACAGCCTGGATTTACCTGGAGATGCTGAGCAGGGAATCCAAGGGGGAATTCCACTGAACAGTGACTCCCACCTGCCCTGCCCAAACTGCTGTGGTCCCCTCAACACGGCAGCTGCAGGGCAGGGCCACCTCCAGTGAAACATCCTGCAGAGGAAACAGGTTGCAGATGAGCCAGCCCTGCACCCCAGGGCCCAGCCCTGCTCACCTGAGGAATCCCCAAAGCCGGGCTCTGAGCCAGGCCTGGGTGTCCTTAGGGGGATTTACAGAGCACATGGCCCCTGTGCCTCCCCCTCTGCGCTTCCCCAGGGCAGCCTGGGGAGCAGCTGAGCATCCAGGAGCCCTGAGTGACACAGGTGTCCCTTCAGCACTCGGTGTCCCTTCAGCACTCAGTGTCCCTTCAGCACTCAGTGTCCCTTCAGCACTCGGTGTCCCTTCAGCACTCGGTGTCCCTTCAGCACTGAGTGTCCCTTCAGCACTGAGTGTCCCTTCAGCTCTCAGTGTCCCTTCAGCTCTCAGTGTCCCTTCAGCACTCAGGGTGTCCCCTCTGCTTGTCAGCAGATGCCTCCCAGAAGCCACCCTACGACCTGCAGCTGCTGATAAGCAGTCTGACAGATGTTTGCTGACACAGAACATGTCCCTATCCTGAGATTTCCCAATTCATCCAGGAGCCCAGCAGCCCAGGAATTCACCTGTACAGGGGGGGTTAATTGCTTTCAGGCAAACATCATCCCTCCAGCTGTACTTGCTCAAAATAGCAAGTGAAATCTTGCAGGAGTTTATCTGAATTACAAGGAAGATTCGGTTCCTGGTTACAAAATTTGGAGTACAGCTGTGAAAGAGGAAAGTAATAAGAAAAAAAAGCAATCTTAGAGCCCCCCCACCACTCAGAGCTCCTGTCTCTGAGGGTTTCTGCATCAGATCAGGGTTGTAGGAGGCAAGGCCAGCTCTGAAGGCTGAGCTCTGCCCTGCCCAGGCATATTCATGGGTTTCTGCTGCTGACGAATGCAAATGAAGTTTCAAAGAGGATGGGAAGAGCTGCCTCTCCCCTCCCTGGCTCTCTCTCCATGAGGGAATCTGGCCAGGCTTCAGTGGATGTGGATTCTCTTCAGTGGATGTGGCTGAGCCTGTGGGATGAGTGTCCTTTGATGTTTAAAAGGTTTCAGCAATGCTGACTCCTCGTTTCCACCTCGTTTTCACCTTTTTTCCCTCAGGAAGACAACTGACTTGCAGCCATATCTGCTCACATGGTGAAATCCTCTGGATTCAGTGCCCAGTCCCAGGTCACAAATATGCCAAAAGGGGCTTTGTTTCACCCTGAGGTGGCACAGGGAACATTCCCCAAAGCTTGAGCTGAGGGATTGGAGCGTGTCCAGGGCAGGGATGGAGCTGGGAAGGGGCTGGAGCACCAGGAGGGGACGAGGGAGCTGGGAAAGGGGCTCAGCCTGGAGCAGAGGAGGCTCAGGGGGAACTTCTGGCTCTGCACAGCTCCTGCCAGGAGGGGACAGCCGGGGGGATCGGGCTCTGCTCCCAGGGAACAGGGACAGGAGCAGAGGGAACGGCCTCAGGCTGGGCCAGGGCAGGCTCAGAGTGGGCAGCAGCAGGAATTTCCCCATGGAAAGGGAGTTCAAGCCTTGGGAATGGCCAGGGCGGTTTGGAGTGCCCATCCCTGGAGGTGCCCAGGGAACTGGACCTTGGCACTGGAGGTGGCACTGAGTGCTCTGGGCTGGGGCACAGCTGGGACTGGATGACCCTGCAGAGCTTTTCCAGCCTCAGTGACTTTGGGATTCAGTGCTGCTGTGCCTGCCCTGTCCCTGTGCTGTGCCAGCAGAGGCCTCTGGCTGTAGGAGCTGAGCTTGCTGAGGTGCTCTGTGACTCTGCAGGTGTCTCTGAGGTTCCTTAGCACAATTATTTCATTAATTAATTGGGGAATCAGTTGCTGAGGTTCATGATTGTGCCTGCTCTCCACAGGGCATTGGGAGCAGGACCTGTGTGAGTCTCTGCACCTCCCTGGCATTCCCAGAGACTTTCATACACATGGCACAGGATTCCAAAGTGAATCTAGAGGATTTCCCAAACCCTGCAGAACAATTGCATAATGATGAAAGAGCTTATAAACCCCTCAAAGATTTCTTTTTTTTCTCTTTCTCATGAAATGAAATGTTTTATTCACATCCATCCTCCCATGGGTTCGGTTTCTCTAATAAGAGATGCTACAAATGAAACTCTTACACCAGCATTGATTAGAGTATTTTGTCATTAAACTGCTTAGAATTGTTTTCAGGCTTTTGTTTTAACTTGGATAAATTGGTTCATCATTAGTTTTCATAGTGAAATTTCCATTTCCCTTCATCTGTCTTTGATTCCAAAGTGCCTCAAAGCAGCTTTCCTGGTGAGATACAGCATCAGGGAGGGGATGCTGGCCCCAAACACGCTGCCTTTCTTTTCTTAAGCAAACAAAATCAGCAAGATACTTCCAGAGAAAAACATTGCTGTGTTTGTTATGGGGCATGTTTATCCTTCAACAGCAATGCCAACAAGTATTAATGCCAGAGATGTTTTATTCTAACAGGGGTTATAAATTCAGTGTGTTCTCTATGAATTGGGAGATCTCTGAGTTCTCCCTGGCACGCTTGCCTTGCTCAGCAGCAGAGTGGTGACAACCTGAACATCCCCATCCGTGTCCCACCTGTGTGTGCAGCACAGGGCAGGCAGGAGTTAACCCTGGCACTGCTGGGTGACCTTTCCATGTGCCTGTGCTGGAGGCTCTTGGTCAAATATGGGCCTGGCTGGGTGTTCTGCAGAGCTGGTGCTCAGCCTCAGCCCTGCTCCTTCCCTGCCCCTGGAATGGCTCTCCCTGTTCCACCTGCTGGGTCTGTGCTGGGCACAGCACCCAGGGAAACAGAGGGGCACTAAGGGCTCTCGTGCATTCCCAGTTTAGTTTGAGGTGCACAGGTTCCCTCTTCAGCCAGGGAGCAGAAATTGGCACTTCCAGGAGAGCAGGGAAATCCTTCTGCAAGCAGCCACTGCAGGGAGTGCAGCGCTTTGCTTGTCAGGGTCATCACCCCTGCACCTCACGAATGTCTTTTCACACAACTGTCAGAATAACTCACTGTGGAGAGATCCAGTGCCTTTCCTGCCATGGAAACCAGCTCAGGATTTACTGCCTTACTGGGGCAATTTCTTTCTCCCCACTTGTGCCAGTGGGCCTTGCCTTTTTCCATCATTGCCTTCTGTGTAGCCTTGGTGAAGAACAGCCCTGGCAAGGTAGGGCTCCACCACTGATGTGGGAGGGCCTGTGAGATCCCACTTTGGGTTTGGCTGCTCTGGCAGCACCCACAGCCCAGGACAGGTGTCCTGCTGACACAGAAGACCCTCACAAAGCTCAGGCAGCCTGGGCTGAGGCACAGGGGAAGGGCTGAGAAGGGGTGTGAGGGTCCCACCCATGGTGAATCTGCTGGGAAATGAGCCCAGCCCAGGCTTTGGTCCATACAGGAGCCCCTCAGCCTTGAGAACTTGTCCTGAGGGAGGTGCTGAGTGTTCCCATGGGTTTGGTGGCTCTGGCAGAACAAAATTCTGCTGTGTCCTGTGGCTGGGAGAGCAAAGACAAGAATCAGGGAACAGCCAAGGTCGGCAGAGTGTGGGCAGTGGCCACAGCCATGACTGCCAGAGAGGAAGGGACACCAAACATCCTGGTGAATTTAGAGCTTTGTGCCTGTCAGAAAAGCAGCCTGGGGGTGTGGTGGGTGTTAAACACACACCTGGGCATGCTCCAGTGCATCCCAGCAGCTGCATGGGGATCCCGCCCAGGCAGAACCCAAATGTTTTGTTGATTGCAGACATGAACAATAAAAGTCCCTTGGAGATTTGTAATGAAAGTGAGCAGAAAATACAACCTGGTGGTACAACTTTCAATCAGCAGCCAAAGTCATGTGTGTGCCTGGTTCCCAGTCATGCTTTTAGCAGATATTTATTAATGGTAATTAGCAGAAGTTGTTCAAATGTGTCTGCTAGAAGGCAACATCAGCACATCTCACACTGCTGCCTTCCCAGGGAGGGCTCAGTGCAGTACCTGAACAGTCCTGCTGCTTCTGTAATGAGATCTTTATTATTCTAATAATCAGCATGGATGGCAATAATATTTTACACTTACAAAGAAAGCTTGTTCTGAAAGGATCCCCACAGGCCTTCCAATCCTCTTCACATCCTGCAAAGGCCAACGACTGCCCACGAGATCCCAGGCTGAAAACCCGGGGTGTAAATTAGGAAGTCTGTATTCCATGGATTAAAGCAAAAAAGGAAGGAAGTGGTGCTGGATTAATACCAAATTAGTGTCCAGAAGAGTTGTAGCCCCGGAAAGGAGCCACTGGACACATTTTGCTCTCAAGGGACATCTCTCCAAGGTCAAACACACACTGAGCTGGTGAAAGACAAGGGATGAAAAGACCAGACAGGGAAATTAGAAATTAATATATTTAAAATGTATTGTTAGAATACATTTAATTAGAGTACATTGAAATGACAGGTTAGAAATGATTGTCCAAGAAAGCCCAAATTTGCAGGAGTGAGGTGATCAGGAGGATTTGGAGGGCACATTGAAGAGGAAGAGGCCAGATGCTGGTAAAGAGATCTGAGGAACTGAATTGCTGCAGCAATGAATATGCAAAAGAAATCAGCACAGATGGAGATGAGGTGGAGCAGGGAGGGGCACCTCATTCTTCAAAATAAAGGGGGACAGTGAAAGTAAGAGGAGTTGGTGTCCAAGCAAAACAGAGCAGAGTATAAGGAAAATGAAAGAGGAGAGAAGAAAGGACTGTGTTCTCAGGCAGGATACAAAGGGAAAAAACAGGAAAAAAGAACAGCAGGAAGATCCCTGTGGTCAGAGAGTCTTGGTTAAGAATTTCTTGTCAGGGAAAGGAGGTGCAGCAAAGAAAGGAAAGGACAAGTGCAAGCCAGCAGGAGTGTGGAGAAAAAACACATCAGAGCACCTGAATGGGTCGGTGTGCAAGGGCTGGGGCATCAGAATAAACAGCAGCAACAGAAAAATAGTGGAGATGTGAAGGAGCAGAGAGTTAAGGCACAGGGAGTGGCTGAGGCTGGTCCTGGGGTGTGCAGCCTTCAAGGGCTGTACTGGTGAGGTGGGAATGTGATGGAGAGAAAAGAAAATCAAGGAAATTGTGGCAATGAAAGTGTGTCATGGCTCTTCCCAGTCTGCAGCAGAATGGTAAAAGAGGTTCTGCTGGAGGAAGGTTTATAAGGAGCTGAAGATTTGCAGGGTTGGAGTTGGAAATGGGTGAATGCTTCAAAATTAGTGTTAGTGGAAGAATTTTGTCATCAGAGGGATTTTAATACCCTAGAAAATAACAGTTTACAGATCAACTCCCGGCTCCCTCTGGTGCCTTGGACATCTCAGGAGTTTCTTTTCCCCAGCAGGTCCACAATAAACAAGAGGCTCTGTAGTTTTGCAAACTACAAGCCTTCTGATGTTTTCTGATGTTTTCATTCTTGTAGTCCACTTTCTCATGAATGTAACTTAAACAATATTGGTTTTCTGCGTTCCCTTGTGAAGAGGTCATTTTGAGGGACTTTTCAATTGACCAGTGGAATTGGAGAGGAGGTCACCTTATTCTCCAATCCCTGGTCATGGTTCAGAATCTATATATGTAGACAAGGTCAAAATGAAGATTCATTCTTTCTTTGTGCTCTGAATTGGAGAGGTTCTGTGTTCTTTTCATGTCCACCAGCAACAAGGCACCACTTACAATGAGGAGCTGGGAGGCTTCACAAAATGCACGTGGGACAGGATGACCTTGGGTGGAATGAGCACAAAAGGCTTCAGATGAAATGAAATACCAGGAAAAAGGGTGGGAACCTCCTCAGGTCCCAAAGGAAATCTCTTACAAACTCAAGGCAGTGTTTGGCAAAGCCTGATGAGCTCAAGGACTTCGGTTCAGCAGAGCATCCCAAATTTCAGGTGGAATTTGATGTAAAACCATTTGGATCTGGATTTTCAGGGGAGGGGGCACCACAACTGACTGAATTTAGAAAAGGCCTCTTAGGAATAAGCAGAGCCTAGAAGGAAAGAGATCAGCTTATTCCTTAGGCTGTGCATCCAGGAATGTGGGGTGGGATGGGTTGTGTTTCCTGTGCTCCACTTACCCCCTAAACCCCCCAAAACAGCGCCAGAGACCCCAACCTCAAGCCCTTAAGTCTCACCCAGCATTTTCCTGATCCCAGGGGAGCTGGGGAGCCTGGAGACACTCGCAGGCTCCTGCAGGCAGAGCTGGCTCAGGCTGGTGCCGACTGACAAGGAGGCAGCTGCCAAGAGGAATCTATAATGGTTTGGAGATGCTTCCTTTTCCCTCCATGTAGGCTCTGATTTGAATCTTTCTCATCTACTCAGCAGCCAATTTTTGAAAAAACCTTGCAGAATCTTAATTATCACAGGTGCTTCTGCCATCCTTTCAGGTAGAGTTGGAATTGGCCACTGGGTTTTAAAGTTATTGCAGGAGAAGTAGTGAAGGAATGAAAAAGTGATTGGTTGGGGTTTTTTTTTTCCCTTGGGAAACAAGCTGAAGGAGATTGATCAGCAAAGGAGTACAACTTAGAGGTCAAGAAGTGCAGTGATGAAGGGAGAACTGTCAAGTGTCACAGTGAGTTACATGTTAAAGCAAAGAGGAAAAGCTCTTTGGTTATGTAAATGAAATGAGGAGGAGAAAAGAGCAAGCGAGACTACTGCAGAATGAGGGGGATGTGAAATTACAGCCATCCTCAGCAGGACTCCAAAATAAAAGCAAGACTTGTCTCCCATTTTTAATGATGTGGATGAAGACCAGGGAATCAGAAGGACAGAGACAGAGCAATACTCCAGGGAATACTCCAGGAGCTGATGCAGAACCCTAGCCACAGGTCTGGGACCAGCAGCAGCACTTCAGGCTCCAGGGATTCTGAATGTCCCCTTGAGGTGCAGTCAGGATGAATCTGTCCAGGACTCAGTGCTGAAATCATTCCCATGTGGCCCAGGTCAGACTGGAAATCCTAAATCTGCCTCATGAGAGACAAAATGAAATTTCCACCACATGCAAAATTCCAGTGAAAAACTCTTTTGTTTGTTTTGTATAAAGCCTGTATAAGAGAGGGAGGTTCAGGGCACCCAACCATACAGATTTCAAGAGATACTTAAGATTAAATGCTTTGAACATGTCTGTGTTTGTTTCCATGTGAACAACAGGAGGGAGGGAGGGAGGAGGAAAAGAAGCTGTTGCTGCAGAGAGCAACCACACTTTTGTATTCCCAGGGAAAAGAAGCACTTCAGGTAATTCCTGTAGTGGCTGCCACCCCAAATCCAGGCACCAAGGCAAAAGTAGAGTCTGGCACAAAGCTTGGCAGTTTGGTAAATGAAAAATCTTATTGTTCTGATACATCTTCAGCAGTTTTTCCTTCCTGGAAATCTGTTTGTTTGTCCCTGAAACTGAGAGGCAGAAATGGGGAGAGCAGACTGAACAAACTCCAAGTGGTTTGGTTTTATCCATCCCCAGAATTGCAGGGATTTAGAGCAACATGAAGAATTTTTTCTACAGAATATAATAAAAAGTGAATTAAGTGTTTCTGACACTCTTAATCATGCAATTGATATTCCTGAGGTTTGTGCAGCTCCGTGAAACTTTCTCCTTCCAAAAGCTGATGGTGCTTCAGGCAAAGGGTTGTGTCAGAGCCACTCAGCCCCAGGGGCTGTGGCCAAACACAGCCACGAAATTCCCCCCTCCACACTTTGGATCTGGAGCTGTTTGTGCTAAAACTGGAATCAGCGCTCTCGTGCTTGTCAATCCTGAATAAAAGTCCAGGAGTTTTACAGTGCTCGCTGCATGGAAATGAAAACTGTAGGGTATCCTGATTTACAACACTAATTAACTTGCTGATAAATTTGAAAATATCTACAGGGAGCTCATTAAGGGGGAAAAAAAAATCTCATGAAAGGTTGAGTTCACAAAGCTTAACCCCGATGTGAGAAACAATGAGCCAAACTAAATATCACTCAGGAAAAACTCCAAAGCAGTCACAAGTAGTTACACCCGAGGAAAGAGCTGGACACAGAGAAACTTGTGGGTCACAAGGGCACCTCTGCAAACAGATTCTGCCCCAGTTTGCTTTGGAAGAATGTTTCCTCCAATCTGAATTTCTCTAGTCCTCATGGTTGTCTGCTATTTGCCCCAAGAGCCCAGGTTGGGCTGCATTTCCTTCCAGGGCTCCCCAGCCATGCGTTATTAGCACATTATGTACTTCTATTAAGATTTTCCATAGAAATACTGAACAATATTGGCCTTAGGGGTAGCCCTTTGGGAGCTCTGGCAACTCCTCCCAGCCTGACTCTTCCCTTTACCACAAGATCTTTTCTATCTTGTCTTTATTTGGTTCCTCCTCCCCTTTTAATTCCCCTGTAATCCTCATTCTCAATGGCATCACTGATGAGTTCCTGCTGTGGCAGGGGATGGAATGCTGTCTCACAGGGCCCAGAGATGGTATTGAGCCCTTTCCCTTTGTCTCAAACCCCATTACCTTATCAGAGAGAGATATCGGATTTGCCTGCCACAATCTGCCTTGGATAAAGCCTTGCTTCATCCCAGCCCATCTCCCACTTAGAGCCACGGCTTTAATTACTTCTGCCTTCAAAATCTGTTTCAAAGCTTGCATCAAGCTGAGCTCCTCTTTCAGGCTCCAAGCCCCACTGTTGGCCCTTCCACATGAGGGCCCTTGGACTGGGGCAGAGGTTTTGTCCCAGCAGGGGAAGGGCCCAGCGAGGTGTGCTCCTTTCTGGGCAATGGGGCTTGGAGCCAGGAGGGGAGATCCAACCTCCTGGAGGGTAAGGAACTCCTCCCAGGGGGATTTTCTGGCAGACTGGACAGCTGTGACTGCTGGAAACAGGCTCACAGTCACCTCAGCTGTGGCACCACAACCCGAGTTTTGGATCCTTTAAGGGACTCTGAAGCTGCCACCTCTCTCAGGCATCTGGGCTGAACAGCTCTGCCTCAGTGGGCCTCCCTGTCCCTATTCCTGCTCAAATGAAACCCAATTTATTGGTTGGAGAGCTGTTTGAGGAGATCCACCCCAGAGCTGGGGATGTGTAGGGAAGCCAACAACAAGTGGCCATTCCCCAAGCCTGGGGTTGTTCCTCCCCAGGGGCAGGACCTGCATCTCGGAGCTCAGGAGCCTCTAGGAGCAGGTGATCAGGACAGTGAGCACAGGGCCACATGCAGATGACTCCTTCCAGGACAATCCCTGAGGCTCTCCTCAGCACCACCAGAATGAAACAGGCATTTTCAGGGTACAATTCACCACACATCTCTGCCAGAAAAGCTTCCCTGCCTGCAAAGAGAGCCTGAGCAGCCCAGCTCCGAGGGAGATGTCTGCATCAGAGGTGTCAGAAAGCACAGCCTTGGGAGTCAGGGCTCGTTTCACCCAAATTCCAAGTGTCAAGATGCTGAAAGAGCCTCTTGCTGGAAAAAGGTCAGTTCCTTTATCCCTTGTTACTCATTATCTTTTCATATCCCTCTACCATCAGCTGTTTGAAGAGCTATTATTGCAGCACATTCAGTGGTGAAACAGATGAAGTTCTTTTCTCCCCCATGCTGTGACCTCTGTGACGGCTGTGAATAAAACTAATGACAATAAATTACAGAGGTGTAGCTGGATATTGCCAGAGGAGCGATACAATGTGATGGCAGTTAATAGAGCATGTTTAAAACACACAAGGCAACTGCTGTCTACCAAGAGACACCCAAATGTGCTTGGAAAGAGAGAGAAGTGGCATCCTGGTGCTCAGGGCCAGAGCACTCGAGGGCTCTCAGTGCTTTTGAGCTGGATCCTGTGTGGTGCTTTGCCTCTTCTCCTGCACAGCGAGCGCTGCTCCCCACCCTGCAGCCCCCAGACCCACACCTGCTGCACAGGTGTGCTCTTGAGGCCTGGAGCTGGGCTTACTTATGATGCCTTAAGTTTTTGGGTTTTCTGTTCTGCACTGTTGTGTGGTTTTTGTTCAGGGTTACCAGGATATTTTCACAGGAGGATGAAGACACAAAATCCTACTCCAGTTGGGGACTCAAGGACATTTTTTCCAAACTCCAGATTCAAAGTATAAACACTGTGGGAGGAGGAGGGCAGGCAAGTGGGACTCCTGTGTGCAAATGGACCCAAATCTATAAAAATGTGAGAGCTGGGCCCTCCTTTGCTTCCACCTTGGAGCCATCCAGGCAGAGCCTGGTACAGCCCTGGTGCTGCCTGGGTGTGGCCTTTGAAGGCCTCAATAAATCTCCTTTATTCCCCTGAACTCCATCCAGCCTCTGTTCCAGCTCCTCAAGGCATCACTTAGAGACCAGACAAAGCCACAAAGATACAAGCAGATATTTTTAATGAAGGGCCTTTAATGAACTACACTAAGGGTAGCTGAAGCCTCCATGGGAGTCAGCCTGACTAAAACAGGAGGTGAGCCAGATCTCACCTGGGATAAGCCAAGCCTCAGTTTTAAGCGTTGAGAAACATAACTCAGGGCAAGTCTGAAATCACCTCCCAAGAGTCTTTTGGAGCTGTTGTGTTAATTAGTCCAAGTTCTACTCCTCTATTGGCCACGTATGTTCCATACATGGTATTATTTCTAGAATGTTCCACCCCAAGACTATTTATTGTCACTTTTCTCTTGTTTCTGGTCTTTGGAGCTTGTCTCTATACTGTGCATGGTTTCTGGGCATTGTCCCTACTTTTATTTCTCATTAAAATAATTTTCTTTTTCGAGCACTCCATCATTCCCACTCCTAATTATTTTCTCACCACCTTCTGCCCTGAAGTCAGGGGAGCTAAAGGTTTGTCACAGCCACCCTCACTGCAACAACCCTCCCCTACGGGCTACACCCAAGCTGGACAATGGTCATGAGTTTTTCAGACAGAAATAAGTTTCATCTGTTTGCAGTCAGGAGTTAATTGTCCAATTACAGCTTCAGGTAATGAAGTCATATTCCCCCAATTTGCTCCCTCCAATTCACTTTTGTTTTCTCCCTCCAACTCACTTTTGTTTTCTCCCTCCAATTCACTTTTGCTTACACATTTTGGGGCCTGAGGCTGTGGTGTGTCCTTGGATCTCAGGCCCAGAGGGATTGTTTTGTCTGAGCAAAGTGTGAAGGCAGTAGCTAACACTCTACATGGAGTTCAGAGCTATGCACCAATGCAGTGCAGGACCTGAAAAATATAAAAGCTAAATTCTAAGGCATCACTCCCACCTTGCCAGCCTCTGTGCCAGCAGCAGGTCCTTGTGGCCCTCTGCAATCCAGCCCAGAGCAGCAGGGAATATGTTCCCAGTGCCCAGCTCAGATCACTGCTGTCCTGGTGCCTGACAGAGTGCCATGAACCTCCCATTAGTCCCTGTCACACACACTGTGGCCTTCCAGGGTGTGGAGGTGTTGCCCAGTGACAAGGATGCTGTGAGGACACGTCTGGCCTGGCAGCAGCAGCATGGGAACAAGGTGTTTGGCTGCTCTGGACAAACACAGGAATAGCAGAGGGGGTTTAGCAGTTCCTGGATGTCTCTGTGCTTTTGTACAACACATCCCAGCAGTACCAACAGAGCCCTGCCACGGTGCAGAGTGAAGCAGACTCCTCCTGACAGATTGCTGCTCCCGTGTTTGGTTTGTCAGAGCATGTACAAACTCCCTGTCTGCAGAGATGAGATAATCACAGGCTGCTGGGGGATTTGAGTAGCTCTGAGTATGTTCAACAAACATCAAGGGCAGCAAATCTGGGATGCTGGAAAAGAGGCTCATCAGCATATCCTGTTCACTGCTGATCCCCCGGAGGGTGGAGAGCAAAGGGCAGGCCCTGCCTGACCCCTTATCAAACTGAGATTACCCTGAGACTTCAGTGCTCCTTCATGCCACTCCTGTAGGTCCTGTCACACCCTGGGTGTGTGAGGAGCTCAGGTACCCAGGATTTTTTTCTCTGGCTATAAACTAGTCCTCAGTCTCCATAAACCCTCCACTGACCTGAGGTTGCAGGGCTCCTAACTGGTCTCCTGTGAGCAAGGGTTGCTCCAGCTCATTCTCCTCTCTGGTCTGCTCTAACCACTAATCTCAGATGTCTTAGGCTGGACTTTCTTAAGGAACAACCTCACTTGAAGTCTACCACGGGTTTGGGAAGCTTGAGACATTTCTATCTGAAACCTACTGTTCTTTTTATCTCCTCCACTGTCCTGCCTGCCTTCAGAAGGACAACACTGTGGGAGTGTTGTGGCTGAGCAGCTGGAGGGTTTCAGCACAGGGCTCATGAGACACAGTGTAAATCCCAGCAGAGAGTGAGGGATGGCTTGGCTGTTCTGTGAGAGCCATCCTGGGGCAGGTCTGTGAGTGACTGCAGGTGAGATCCAGCTCCTCACCAAGATCCCACTCCTGCACAGGAGCAGGGAAGGCAGAGGGAAGGGTAAATAAAGCACAGCAGAACTCATCTCCCATTCCAAAAAGAGCAGCAGCCCAGAGGCTGCGATCGCTAATTAAACAATATCTCCCATGAACGCAGGCAACGAGGGTGACATTTACCTCTTGTAGGCTATAAATACCCAGCCATAAGCAAACATTTCTAATCAGTGATTACGGGTGAGGTTATTTTGCCTGACGTTGTAAGTGATTGTTTGTTTATGCAGAGTTAATGGGCAAGATCATGCCGGAGGTGCTGGCCAAGGATTTGGAGCTGGTGCCTGTGCCAGTGCTTTGGCACCAAGCTGAACTGGGTCACCAGGCTTGGGAGGGCATCTCAGACCCTCCAGGACAGCCTCCAGCTGAGCCCTGCAGGGCTTTTTCCCAGGGTCGCTGAGGCAAAGAGCAGAGTGGTGATGGTGCAGCCCTGCATGACTCCTCCTGTCCTGAGCCAGACACGGGGTTCTGTCTGTGCTCTGGGGTGGGCATGGGGCACTCCTGCCCACCTTGCTGGGGGCTTCCCACCCCTCAGGTGGGGTGAAAGCTTGTGGGGGGATTGAGTATGAGATAAGTGCTGGCAGAACAGAGCAAAGAGGCCTTTGCCCAGACTGCTTCCAACCCCGCCAGAGGCAGACACTGTGCCAGGGTGCCAAAGTCCTCTTTTTTGGCAAAGCTCTCTTCTCCGGCAGGCTTCTGTGTTGAGATGAGAGTGAAAGCAGTGGGGAATGAGTGATGTCACAGGATCTGGGGAGGGAGAGGTGCTTCTCACAGCTCCAGCCTTTCCACCCCAGCAAACACCCCCAGCCCATGCCACGGAGAGCACAGGCAGGGAAATCCAAAAGGGCTTAGGCAGGCTCCTGCCTGGTGACCAGCAGAGCCCAGAGCCCTGCCAGGGTTGTGGGCAGGTCTGGAGGAGCAGCTGCTGTAATGGTTTGTGACAGCTCCTGTCTGTCCCCAGGGAGTGACACACTCCAGCGTGGAAGCAAATCCAGCAAACGGGGCTGGGCGAGCTGGGAGCCAGCGGAGCTCAGGGAACTCCTGTGCCCGCAGCATTGCTGCTGACGTATCTGCATTTTATTCAATATGTTTTTTCCTCCTAAAAGTAGAAAGCTGGAGGGACTGAGACAATGCCCTTTGCAGAGACATGGCAATAAAATGTCTGGGCTCGTCGCTCCTGGCAGGGCAGTGCTGCTGCTGCAGCCTGGATGGGCACGCAGCAGAGCAGCTGCTGGGCTCAGGGCTCTGAGAGGTTTTCTGGCCTGCTCACACACTCATTGCTCAGCTCCCCATCATCTGGGGCACCAGTTCTGTTGCCTTGAGAAGGCTGGCCTGAACAGAGGCTGGAGAGTTCAGAATGAAGCAGGGATTTATTGAAAGGCCTTAAAGGACACACCTTGGGCAGTACAAGAGCCTGGTCAGAGCCACACCCAAGATGGACCAGAAATGGTCACAAAATGGACAGCTGGTCATGAGGTCTCACATTTTTATAAGTTTTGGTCCATCTGCATATTGGGGTTAATTGTCCAATCACAGCTCCAGGTTATGAAGTCCCATCCTTCTTGTTTTCTCTCTTCAGCCACAGTTGTTTGTGCTTTTGGGCCTGGAACTTGTAACCATTGTCCTTGGTACCAAGCTGGAAAAGGAAAATTGTTTTGTCTGCCTGCTCTGTGGAGAGAGCTCATTAACACTTGATATGAGGCTCAAAACTACACACCTGGGCAGTGCAGAATATGAAAAAGATAAAAGCTAAAACTTAAAGCACCAGTTCAGGCTGGAAGGTTGGTGGTGCACAGCTCTGGCAGTGGCTGGTGGTTTTTTGGGCTAAGGTTGTGACTAATCCCTGTTCCCTGCACAGAGCAATGAGGGGCACATCCCACACACCTCCACTCTTCTGGAGAAGAAATTGCTCCTGGACATGGCTGTTCTCAGTGGCAGTGATGCTGATGGGAACTGCTGTGGGCAAAAAGGTCCAGCTCTGGTACCCTGGTGGCACAGGTGACCACTGAGTCAGGTCAGAGACCAACTCACAGCTGCCTCTGGGCTGTGGGGACCTGGCAGAGCCTGTTCCTAGCCCTTCTCCCTGGCTGCATTCCCTTTGCAGCATGTGTTGCCCTCTGAGCAGGAGCTGACAACTCAGTATCACATCACCAGGTCTGACTTCCTGACAAGTCCTCCAGGACAATCAACAGAGAAGGTTGAAAGGTTTAAGGTTGAATTTCAGCCTTAAATATCCTAAATAAAGCAATGGTGACTGAATTGGGAACACATCAATAGGATGGGGTTTTTTAATTGTTGTCTCCCAGTAGCTTGGTTTAGCTGTGCTGAGAGAGGTTGTGCCCTTGGAGGGAGATCAGCCACTCCAAGAGGTCATGGCCTACTCCCCATACCTGGAAAAAGGCACCTCTTTCCAGTCCCTGTGCCTTGGATGTGCGCTAAGCTGGTAAAAGTACTCCTAACACTGTTTCTGTCGGAAGCTGAATTCCCAGCAAATTTACCACGAAAAGCGTCTGACACTGCCCAGGAAGTGCTGAGGCTCCTGCTGGAAACAGAGTGCCTCTGGAATCAAAAATTCCTGGTGCCCTGCCAAACCAAAGCCACAGATTCCTGTGAAAGCACTGCTGCTTGGTGAGAGGGAAAGCAGCAAGGAGTCCGAGCAGAAATCCTCACACACCCCAGAGCTGAGCTGTGCACACGAGTGCCAGGACAGCTGGGGGCTTATGCAGGCAAGAAACTGTGAGGCTGAGGAGGGACTTTGAGAGAGGAAAAATCACCTGAGAGAGCAGCACAGGGAGCTCTTCCCATCCCTGCAGGTTAGCATGTGAATCCATGTCTTTGGGTGGACGTGGGGAAATGTTGCACACAGCAAAAGCTACCTTTGATGGCTTCTTTTTCCAAGTTATTCATATCCAGTGTTCTTCCTTGGGGTAATTTCTTCTTACTTCTTCCTTGGATGCCACAGTAGGGCTTCCAGCTCCACTTAGAGCACAGCAGAGCACATAGGGAACGCCTGAAAGACAAGAATCCCCTAAAAATTATCTGCTCTAACATGGTAGTCTGAGATATGTGAGGCCTGAGTGATTCTGATTTCAGATGAGCCCTCTCCTCTCCTCTCCTCTCCTCTCC